>JAQHUG010000001.1:17408706-17424946 GCA_028555095.1 Dicrostonyx torquatus | reverse complement strand
TGTGCCACCACCGCCCGGCGAGAGGGGAGATTTTTAAGGAGTACTTATTGAGTGCATGCATGTTGTGTGTGCTCACATGTACACTATGGTGTGTACACGGAGGTCAGAAGGCTCTTTGATAATTTTTATGTGCCTACTTGGCTGGGTCATGGTACCCAGACATTTAGTCACTGAGACACCAATGGCCCCATTGGCTCTATTGGGCTCTCAGAGATGTTCTTCTCTCTATAATCGCATTAGCAAGTCCTGGTAATAAATCTCTCTCTTGGCACAGGAACACAAGTGCTTCCTCTGCTGGCTCCTCTTCACAGCCTGGCCTCTGTGGCCCTAGCTCTGGTTAACAGAATTGTCCCTTTACTTGACTACACAAGCTGGGGAACTCACTGAGGGCAGGGACGAGATCTCATCTATTTTTCCAGTTCTGAGTTCAGGGTGTGCACTGTCATTGGGGAGAAACAGCAAAATGAGTTCACAACTGGTCCCAGGACTGGGGAGAAAACTTGACTTCTGGAAGTCCAACTTTGTGTTTCTGTCTTTGATTAGGAAAAACTTATTTGGAGTTGAGATGGTAAATGAAATACAATGACTGACTCTTCTTCAAATAAAGACCGAGATTTGCTTGAACTTAAGAGATTAGTATTTTACTTTAACAAAATGGTTGGTGCTATGCTCTGAGCCTAATACATTAGACCTTTTACGATTCAGGCTTGGTGTTGGGGGATATTCAGTTCTGCTAGCCTTACTGGGAAGGGTCTGGAGATTTAATCACAGTTGGTGATTTAGTCTGATTGACAGAGTTTCCACTTATTAAAAGTGCCCATTTTTTTTTCATGAGCAATGAGTCATCTTTTGTTTTGTCCCTATAATAGGAAATGTTCTCACTGTGGAAGTCTCCCCAAGCAGCCCATTAAACACGAGATACTGCTGCCGAGCCTGGACGATTCTGTCCTCCAGGGGAGCATTGCCTGGATGTGCGACTGGGAGGCAATGTGTTCATCATTTGGGGAATCAGTCTTTGGCATCATTGTCCCCCTTCAAAGAACTTCTGGTTTGTATACTAATTGGACATTATAGAGAGTTCATTGGCTTCAAGTGAAAGAGGATGTGGAGGCAGGATGCTTGGGGTAGACTGTTCAGTCTGGTCTTGCTGGGAAAGCCAGAGAGCGGGGTCAGAGGTGGCCTGGAGCACTGCCCTAATCTGGAGAGACATCATTTTGTGTCATTTACCCTCCTTTTCCATTTCATTGTTTTGCACTGGAAGGTGGTCCAGACTTCTCTGTTGCCCAATTCTCATGGTAGAACAGGCCATTGCTCCTAGTTCTAATGTTTACGTATGACAGACAATCCTCCTGGGGAGTCTGGCCTTGCTCTCCATCCCCAGTGTGCTGTCCTGCCCAGACAGGCCCAGGTATGCAGGGGTGGCTACAGAACCACATAGGGCTTGGGCTGCAAGCTAGCAGGTGGGTGGAGAGAGGACTGTATAACTGACCTGTATAGCACCTGAGCACCAAACAGGAGTCAGATTCACACTACCAATCATAACGCAGTGCTGAGACTCAAATTCACACTATCAAATGATAGTGCAGTGCTGGGATGTAACATGAGGGCTGACTCGTTGGGGTTTCTGTCCCACCCAGTACCCCACAGCTGGCAAGCCCCAAAGAAAATCACACAGAGTCTACATTAGGTTATAAACTGATTGGCCCATTAGCTCAGCCTTCTTACTAGCTCTTATAACTTATATTAACCCATTGTTCTTATCTATGTTAGCCACATGGCCTGTACCTTTTCTCAGCCGGGCAGCTCACATGTTGCCTCTCTGGTGGTCTGCACAGGAATGCCAAGGGAGCTTCCTGTTTCCCAGCCCTTCTCATCGCTCTGCCTCTACTTCCTGTCTGGTTGACCTGCCTATACTTCCTACCTGGCCAATCAGCATTTATTTAAAACATGATTGACAGAATACAGAATTGTCCCCCACCACTGGAACTCACATCTGCATGATAGATTCACAATGCAGTGCTGGGATTCAAATTCACACTGCAAATGCTAGTGCTGAGCTGGGACTCACATCTGCACATAGATTCTCACAGCAAATGATAACACAGTGCTGGGACTCACATCTGCACGTAGATTCACACCGCAAATGATAACACAGTGCTGGGACTCACATCTGCACGTAGATTCACACCGCAAATGATAACACAGTGCTGGGACTCACATCTGCATGTAGATTCACACCGCAAATGATAACACAGTGCTGGGACTCACATTTGCACATAGATTCTCACCGCAAATCATAACGCCGTGCTGGGACTCACATCCACACAATGATGTCAGCTCAAGTGGGCCACAGCGGACGGAGAGCAAGGGTGTGGGGAAACTGGGACTTAACCAAGATTCCAGACGCTTGCCATCTCGCTCTCAGAGCCAGCCCTGCTCAGCTAATCTGCTTCTACGACTTCTCGGATACCCTCCTTTTTGAATCATCTGTTGCAGTCCTGGGGCTTCTGCTCTCAAAGAGGAAGTGACTGACCCTCAGAAAATCATTTCTAAACATTTCACGGAGAGAAACTGAACACTTTGTTGATCTCATGCAGAGATGAAGGTGAGAAACTTGAACCAGCATTAATATTTTCTTGTTTCAAAAGTCTTTGTTTCATAATACCACATTGTTATTTGCAGAGCAGACTGTTTTCATGGAAAAAAAAAACAGGAATAATGATCAAGAGAATAATGAAAAAAGATGTTGAGATACCCAGAGGGCCTGACACCTGCGGGAAACACTGCCTGAAATCTGATTTCCCAGATTTGCCAAGCGCCCATGCCGTGCCCTGCAGAAGCTCCCAGCCCTCCATTGATGTTGTGACTTGCAAGGGGACTCATGGACCCGTTATCTCACTGTCAATCATATTCTTGGGCCTGTGGGTGATTTCCCTTGTGGCATAGCATCTACATGGAGACACACTGGTTTTCCTAGCTAGTTCCTGATCCAGAGGCAAAGCTGCTCACCCCAGGCTTCACTCCCTGAGTACAGCAGCCTTCCTGGACATGGGGGATCCACCGCCACGCAGACTAAATCTGAGTTTATGACTGTCATTCCATACCTTGTGTCCTCATCACATTCAAGGACGTCTCACTCTACACATGGAATCCCTTCACCGCTTATCACCCCACCCCCACCCCTTTCCTGTTTGGGAGATCTTAGCCCACTGTGTGATGTTATAGCAGAATGTCACAGACTGAGTAGTTCATAAAGGAAATAAACGAGACTGCTAAGTCGAAGATTTGGGGCAGAGAGGACAGTACCTGTTATTCTGACTGTGTCATTTCACAGTAGAGGGAGTTAGGGCGAAAGAGGATAAGAGAATAGGCTCCTACTTGGATAATAGCTCTAACAGTGGTCATTGAGGTGGAGCCCCTAGGCTCTATCTTTTTTTTTTTTTTGTTTTTTTTGAGACAGGGTTTCTCTGTAGCTTTGGAGCCTGTCCTGGAACTAGCTCTTGTAGACCAGGCTGGTCTCAAACTCACAGAATCCGCCTGCCTCTGCCTCCCAAGTGCTGGGATTAAAGGCGTGCGCCACCATCGCCCAGCGCCCCTAGGCTCTAATCGCCCCTGAAAGTTCTCCACTGTTAAATCTCGATAGGAGCTTTGGAGGGGACAAATATCCAAACCATGGCTCAGAGGAACACAGGTCTTTCACCCACTCCCGCTTATGAACATCTTGCTCATGCAGTACCTCTCCTGGCCTCCAGGTGGAGCAAGAGCTTCCCGTTCATGAACAGCTCTCTTCTGTCTCACTGCTTGCGGTTTTCCCAGGTCCAGCTTTATTTGTGGACCCTTAGCTGTTGTTGCCGCAGTCTGCGGCTGCTCATTTCCTCTGACAGAAGCAGCATAGTCCACTGTCGTGTGATACTATTCCCAGGGAGACACGAACAAATGCCCACTCACTCCAGAGAGAGAACCAGTAACAGACAGTAAAGTATAGCAGTGTAGTACAACAGTAAGCATAACACCAAAGTCCAATGTGGTTAATCAATGAGTTTTATTTACTTACTGAAGTATGGGTGAGGGATTACTGACAGGAGCAGAAGCCACTCCAAGACAGCTGCGTCGCCAGCCTGGGTAGCAGCTCATGAAAGCTGGAACCCTGGAATGCACTGTACAGCCAGCCCGCCGCTCAGCGGGCTGGAGAGTCCCTTCCAGGCAGCTCAGCTGGGCTGGAATCGCGGGATTTCATTGCTTATCTGTGCTTGGGGGAGAAACTAGCTTAATGTGTTCCGTTGGTTTCAGGGACTCCTGAAGGCTTAGTTGTTTCTTTCCCCAGCTTAAGAAACTTCCCTGCAGGATGGAATGTGTCACCTCCCTTTAGAACTTTCTGTGTCTTAATTAACTTCCCCAACAGTGGGTTTTAGCCGGGAGGAGATTGTTACCGGACACCCACCTTAGCCAGTGTCTGCAGAAGCAGCCGTCCTGAGGTGTAAGGGAAAACACTTCATCCAAAGTAGCCAAGGCAGGCTGCAGGCTCCCGCAAAGTGTTCAAAGAATACTGGGCGCTTTGTCAGAGGACTCTGCTGGCCTTGAAGGCTACATGGTTCAAGTAGAGGCTAAATTTTCTTATCTTATGGCTAGACGTGGAAGGTAGAGTCCTTTAAATATTTTCACATCTTCAGCTGAAACAAGGCATCTTCTGCAGAGGCCGGCATTAAGTCTGCACCGACCGAGTGAGCAAGCACAGAAATGGCTTCGCTGACTAGGAGAGGGATGCTTATAATTTTTTTAACTAATTATTTGGAAGTTTATACAACATATTTTGGACAGATTCATCCCAACTGCTGCCCCTAACTCCTTCTAGGTCCTTTTCTACCTCAGTCCCTGCCACCTTTGTGTCATTAAAAATAGTAACTCTCCAGCACACACATGTGTGTATGTGGTGTGTGTGCCCCTGTGTATTTGTGCTGTGTATATATTTCTGGGTGTGGAGCATGGTGGATCTACAAGGAGCCATACCGTTAAAGAAAACTGACTTTTCTTCCCCCTCACCCAGAAGTTATCAGCTGTCTGTAGCTCCTCAGTTAGGGGTGGGTTCACGAACCCCTTCCCATTCTGTGCTGTGGTGTTGATTGGCCTGATCATGCAAAGGCAGCAACAGGTGCTGCCTGGGAGCATTAGATACCGGGTCCAGTTCCAGTGGCACTGTAGACTCTCTGGACCCTCACTCTGCAGACTTTTCCTCCATGTTCAGAAAGGGCAGCCCCTTCCCTCCTCCAGTGTGTGTGTGTGTGTGTGTGTGTGTGTGTGTGTGTGTATGTGTGTGTGTGTGTGTGTGTTGTAGCAAGGAGGGGGCCGCTTGTTGGTTTGTGGCTGCTTAGCCCCGAAATAATCACACAGAAACTGTATTATTTAAACCACTGCTTGGCCCATTAGCTCTAGCTTCTTATTGGCTAACTCTTACATCTGAATTTTAACCCATTCCTATTAATCTGTGTATCACCACGTGTCTGTGACTTACTGGCTAAAGTTCTGGTGTCCGTCTGGTGGGGGCTACATGGCTTCTTTCTGATTCCACTCTTCTTTCTCCCGGCATTCAGTCCAGTCCTCCCTGCCTAGCTCTGTTCTGTCTTGCCCTGCTCTGCTATAGGCTCAAAGCAGTTCTTTATTTATTAATGGTAATCACAGCATATAGAGGGAAATCCCACAAGAGTGTGTATGTGTATTGTGTTGTGTCTGTGTGTATGTGTGCTGTGTTTGTGTCTTGTATGTGCTGTGTGTGTGTCCCTGTGTTTGTGGTGTGTGTGCTCCTGTGTGCTCCTGTGTGTGTCTGTGTGTATGTGTTGTATTTGTGTCTGTGTCTGTGCCTGGGTGTGTATGTGTGCTGTATTTGTGTCTCCGTGTGGTGTGTGTGTGCCTGTGTATGTGTGTGTGTGCGTGCGTGTATAAGCTGATTGAATCCAAGGACTAGTTCTTGTGATCCCTCCAGCCAGCAAGCCCTAAGTCCTTAGCCCAGTTCTCAAACTGTGTCCAAAGAAGAACCTTCCAACTAGAGACCTCACAGCCATGAGGTGGCGCCATAGTTCCAGCAAAGCCCTTTGCAAAGACTGAATTTCTGGAAACTTGTGACTGTACCCACACTCTTTCCACTCGTCTGTGAGGCTCTGCTCTCAGGGCAGTGATACGTTCTCATCTCGTTTCAGAAGAGGGGATTAACACCACGCTGTAGCTAATGAGAATGAGGAAAATCTGTTTCAGAAAGCAAAATTCTAAGCCCATTCCTTCCTTCTGCAGGCTGAGAAGGGCCTCCAGTGCTGGCAGGGACAGTTTCTCACAGGGGGAAGGAAGCTCACAGGCTGAACTTCCCACTAGATCCTGCGAGCCCATTTTCAGAACTGGAGAGTTCAGGGACGTTTTAAGTCCCAGTGTAGCATCTTGGTGGTTGTCCCAAAGGCAGCTGGGACTAAAGGAGGAAGGTTCCCCAACCTAAGTTCCCATCATTTCTTCCCCAGCACCCTGTGGTCCAACCTCTGTACTTCTCCCCAATCTTTCAAGGCCCAGTTCCCCTCATGCCCCTGGGACCTTCTCCACATTCTGGAAAGCTGGAGGTCTCACTATGTAACCCAGGCTGGCCTTGAACTCATGATTCCCCTGCCTCCAACCTCAGCCTCTGGATTTCTGGGTTCCCAGTGTGTACCTCCAGGCCTAGCCTGGCCACCTTTGTCTGCCTGTTGTTTTTTGATTCATCTCTGAGGTGGTGATTCCCCTGGGTTCATCTCCACTTCCTAAGCTTGTGATGGTTCCTCCAAACAGCAAGCCCTCGAGCGATATTTATGGATGTTGCAGAGTATAGTAAAACATGTTTGCTCCATATTCAAAGAGCTGGGAGATGTTTAATAGTAAAACATAAAAAGGCAGAGTATGGGGCTCATTACTCTTGCTTTCAGAAAGCTATAGATTATGACTTTAGATCATAATCTATAAACTAGCAGCGTGACTGTATTATTATTATTAGAAGCAGCATTAATAACAGCACATTTATCGAGTGCCTGATGTGTAGTGTTCACTGTGCTATGTTTTTTATATATGTTCTTCATTTAGTTTTCCCAACTAAACACTGGATGGTGCTTTTTGAATTTTCCATACTGGGAAAACCAAGGCTTGGAAGATTGAATAATAACCTGCTTGAGTTTATGACTTAGTACTGGCCAGTCTCGGAGATGAGGTTAGTACTAGTTAAGATCTGGAATTAGGTTAGTACTGGTTAAGGTCTAGAATTTAGTTATTACTGGTTAAGATCTGGGATTTGGTTAGTACTGGTTAAAATCTGAAATTTGTTTAGTACTGACCAGGCTCTGGATTTGGTTAGTATTGACTAAGATCTGGGATCTGGTTAGTATTGGTCAATCTCTGGGTTTAGGTTAGTACTGGTTAGGATCTGAAATTAGGTTAGTACTGGTCAAGATCTGGGATTAGGTTAGTACTGGTTAAGATTTATGTTAAGTTAGTACTGTCCAAGGTTTGTGGGACTAGACAAACCCACATTGCTTTCCAAGGCCTCTTTGTCTGATGGGATCAGGGCTCACAAGGGTCCCTTGGAGCCTGCAGGGTTGTACCTACTCAGATTTAATTCTGGAAGGGCTCAGGATTCCTGCTCTGTGGTTGGAGAGACAGTTGCCTGGGGAATGGCAAGAAGTCAGTGCCCTGGGAAGCTTGGTTGAAGGGAAGCCCTGCATTGTCTTTTAGTAAGCAGCTGACTTAACCAGAGGAGCTAGCGAGAGGAAACTGCCTATGCCTATTCTGCACAACTTCGAGGGCATGGGCGGGGTGCCGGGCAGTCACCTGGGTGATTTTCTCCTTCTCTGGCCTATCACAAATATCACCCGTAGTCTTTATTTACCCTGAGTTTAGAATGCTTTTGTGTTTCAGCATCTTCCATGATCCATCAAACCTTTTAAAAGATTAAGAGAGAAAGGGAGGAGAAGGAGAGAAAAGGAGAAGAGGGGAGAAAAAGGGAGAGGGAGAGAGAATATTCAGCCTCTGTATTTGAACAATAAGGTCTTCAGGACCCTGATATCCACCCTCTTGGAAAACCTAGCTCCTGGAAGTTGATACTCTTTCAGGGGGGTCCAAAATGCCACAGTCTGTTTAGCAAACACAGCAGGTGTTGCTGGCAATGACTGGAGAAGGGAAGCCAGTCTTCAGTAACATCTTTACTCAGCCAAAGATCCTGAGGATGGAAATGCATTTCCTAGAGAAGCAAGACTCCTGCTTGACTCTGAACATTTCCTTGGTGAGAAAAACAATTTTAAAGAGTGGTGGTAGGAAGCTCCCAGAGCTCTCTGATGCTGGAAATCCCTTCTGCAGAGAACAAGAGCTTGTGTCCTATCATTAAAAATTAAGCTGAGGTTGCAAGGTCCTGGAAGAGTAACTTGCTGAGAACAACCTGATGTGGAATAAAGGAAGAGCACGAGGAACCCGAGGATGCTGAAGTCCCGAGAGCAGGCAGGTGTGGGAAGCAGGCCAGGCGTCGGTGATGTCTTTGCACAAGGATGGCAGCTGTCACAAGTGTGTTATAGCCTGGCCTATATTCAGGCCTCTAGTGTGCTGATGACCCTGTCATTACTTAGTAGCTTCCTGAGTTGCTCTTCTAGAGTGACTCAAATTTGGCCGTCTGTGTGACTTCAGAAAGGCATGCAGGATGTCTCAAACTGGGCTGTGGTGGGTTGAACAGTGGTTCTTGAAGGTGGCCAGGCTCTAAGTGCTGGAACCCAGAACATCTTATGCAGAAAAGGGGCCTGAGGAGGCCCCTTAAATTAAGGATGTTGATATGGGAAGACTATTTTGACCCATCTAGGTGGTCTCTAAATATAATCACAAGTTTCTTTGTAAGAGGAAGGGAGTTGGAGACTTAGCTCCAGGTAGAGAACAGGCCGTCAATGGAGCAGAGTGGAGAGAAGCTACTACATGCCAGCTTTGATGATGGAGGAAGGGACCATGATCCAAGGAATGCAGCTGCTCAGGTTGCAAAACCAAGGAAGTGATTGTCCTCCAAGAGCCTCTAGAAGAGTGTGATGTTATCAACATGTTGGTTTTATCCAGCAGAAACCAGTTTTGGTTCGTGACTTCTAGATTCTAAGGAAATGATTAGATGTTGTTATAAGCCAGTTTGCAGCAATCTGTTCCATCAGGAATAAGGAGATAATACATGGATGAGAGTGAGAATTTGTATGCATGAGATCCTGGCCCATAGAAGCTTGCAATTTAGAAAGTATTTTAGTCAAGTTCTCTGGAAAGACGGAGCTCACAGAAGACAGGTATACAGAGAAACAAGAAGGGGCTTATTTACCAGGGGAATCAGATCATGTGATTATGGAGGCAGAAGAGGTTCATGACAGGCTGTCTGAAAGATGGAGAACCAGGCAAACAGGTCCAAGTTCAAAGGCCCCAGAGCCAGTGAAGTTGATGATGTAACTTTTGATCCTGGAGGATGGGTCCACTGGAGTCTAAAAGCCAGAGAACTTGAAACTTTTTCATCCAATATTTCTGGAGGGGTGCGGAATAAGCAGAAGAGAGGGAGGGAGAATCCTTCCTCTGCCTTTTTGTTCTGTCTGGAATTCCAACAGATTCTGTAGCACTGACCACAGTGAAGGCAGAGCTTCTCCTCTCAGTCCACAAACTCTCTTGTCAGTCTTTAGTGGAAACACCCAGCAGATGCAGCTGGGAGAGCAAAGCCACCTGATGTTCCCTTTCAATAGAAAAAGAATGAGTTCCCTAGAAAGACAAGCATTCCATGCCCCCTCTCATCTGGGGTTTCTGGTTCCGAATCTTCAGATGTGAGGATATACTCCCGAGTAACTGCAGAAACCGGGAGAGTAAAAAGGGACCACTGTGTGGGGGAGCCAGCAATAGAGAGGGGACTAGCAGTGCACAAATGATCTGAAGGGAAATGGGAGACATGACTGGCTCTAATTAGGGAGGGGTAGGGAGGTAAACACAAAAGAAGAGGAGAGGGTAAAATATCAGCAAGGATGTCTGTGGTGGCTTGAATGTAACTGGTCCTCATAATCTCATAGGGAGTGGCATTATTAGAAGGTGTGGCTTTGTTGGAGTGAGTATAGTCTTGTTGGGGGAAATGTGTCACTGTAGGGATGGGCTTTGAAGTTTCCTATGCTCAAGATGCTGTCCAGTATCTCAGTTGACTTCCTGTTGCCCGCAAGATGTAGGACTCTCAGCTACTATGCCAGCACTATGTCTGCCTGCATGCCATCATGCTCCCTATCATGGTGATAATAAACTGAACCTCTGAAACTATAAGTGAGACACCCCAATTAAATGTTGTATTTGTCAGAGTTGCCGTGGTCATGGTGTCTTTTCACAGCAATAGAAACCAAGACAATTTCTTAAAAAGGCATAAGGAATCATATTATTAACCAGCTACCTAAGTTGGTACATAGATATACATATATAGATTAAATGAAAATTTTTCATCTGGGGTGACAGTGTTTCCCTCCCCCAAGAGTCATATAACATCTAACTCATATAACATATAACATCTAACTCCAGGCACGAGAGGTCCTCTTTTGAGTTGGTGGTCAAGGATGTCCAAGAGACTCCCAAAACATTATAGAGTATTGCTATTGTCCTTGGTTGCCCTCAGAGATGGAAGGTAAGTCCCTATTGCTAAAGATACCATACACTTTGGACATAGGACTCAGAAACTCTTGAGCTAGATCTGACTTGAAAGTCTCCTCTCTGAGCACTAGTTTTCATGGCACCAGAAGGGTCCATACAGCTTCCAAAGAAGAGAGGCAACCATCATTACCACTAAGATATCATTTCTACAAACCGCAACAAAGGCCAGCACAGCATCATGATCCTAAGAGTTCACTAGAAGCATACAGTCTTTGGTGGAAACCAGCAGCTCTGTAATTGGACTTAAGACACACTCAATAAGAAGGAAATCATGCCTGGTACTGGAAACCTAGCCAACTACTCAGGGCTCCTGAAGACATGGATCTTGGAGGAGAAGTTATAACTACCATTTTACTAGACAAGCACAGTTTTTAGCTATAATCTAAATATTTGTCCTCATATCCACGGGGCAGTATAGTTCTCACCCTTCATTAAGGAAACTTCTCTTTATAACAGATGGAGAGCATTTTAGAAAACCACAACTAATCAAAATGCAGAGGTATGGAGCCCAGACCTAAATGATACACCCATAACACAACTCCTGCACCCAAAGATTAAGGACCATAGCAGAAGACAAGGTAGAAAGATTTAAGAGCCAGAGAAATAAAGATTTTGCTGTGAGATTGTGTTTCCTAGTGATATTGGAAGGTACAGCCATAAAGTCTTACCAGTATGACTACCTAAACACGACCTGAGCAAGGACAATACCAGTAGACATTGCTAATGTGGACAGGGGAAAGACCATGAGGCCTCAACCCAAACTACAGTACCTAAAAAATGTTGAGAGCAGGAGCAAGTCTTCCCCAGGGAAGAACACCCCGATTCGTTATCCAATACCACATAGACAGTCTTGAAGAGAAAAACAAACAGGTAGCATTATATGTACTAAGCAAGGTGTATTTATGTATTTAGGAACGCACACACGCATATGCACACACACACATAATTTAAGAAAGACCATGGGTTCTAAAGAGACTAAGTGGGGGGATTAATGGGAGGGCTTAGAGAGAGGAAAGGGAAAGAGGAAATAATGTAATTATATTATAATTTCAAAAAAGTCAAAAATTATTTTAAAACAAACCTGAGTTATACCTCTTAATAAAAAAAAAAGATAAAAAGGAAAAAGAAAAAGGGATGAGTCCCATGCTTATTGCAGCATTGGGAACAATACTGCTCTCACAGCTCCTGAGTCCCTTATCGAGTCAGGGGCACCCTGACCCAGTGGTCCCAGGAAGTGAGGTGAGAGCCGCTGGAATCTTGGAATGCTGTCTTGTTTAGAGGTGTTCTTCTTCCCCTGCTCCCCAGTGGTGCAGAGCACTGAGAACTAAGGGGTTTAGGCTCAGAGAAGCTAGAGTCTGCATCCTGGTGTTGCCATGTTGTTTGTCCTTGAGAGTGTCACTTGAGCTCAACTTCCTTGGCCATATCATAAAATGGAGCTAAGAACACAGGCTGTTGTGAACTAAAGTCACGGTCAGATTAACATAGCCCCCACAGGTATAGGTATAATGGCTCTGAATGACCGGAAAAGCGATGATGATTAGTAAAATATCTATATTGTTAGGGGAAACTGTAACAACTGTATTTTGCAGGTGGAGATGGACGGTCAGAGAATCCTGTACATAGAAACTCTTAGTCTAGGGTGTTGTTTAAGCCAGAGGTTGACTGTGGTCTGCCGCTCGGAGCTTCCTACTGTTAAAAGGATGTTCTGTGATATGGTCTAAGCCTCCATTCTCATAGTATCAATGACCACAGTCTGCCACTTCATTTTTTGGTCTTTAGTTCTCCTCCTTCCACAGATGGGAGGAGGCAGAGCCAGGGATTAGGCACAGGAAGAGAAATGGAAAAGTGATTGCTCTTAAATGAGCTTGGCATGGATTTTATTGACATTAGGCAAGCGGACTCTGGATTCTTAGTGATGTCAGCTGCCGTATTACAAGGGATAATGGTATTTACAAAGAGCCTCAGTGATGCTGAAGGGCAAGCAGCTCATTTTCCTTGAGTATAATTGAGCTTCTTTGTGCAGAAAAACAAACAAACAAACAAAAAAGACAACACTCAGAGTCCATAGGACCTAACCAGGGTGTGTTGAGCGTGCACACACATATGACTGAAGGGGCATGGAGCAAGAATTGTAGGTGCCTGTGCCCAAGAGGGCTGGGATATGTGCTATGACCTCTGCTGTCTTGGGCTAAGATTCCTAGGAACAGCAGAGGGGGAGAGAGAGAAGGGGAGTGAGGAAGAAAATGCGGATCAAAGGTTGGGCCCTCGAAACAGTCACCATTGTGCTGAGCTCTGCTGGATTGATGAGGTTCAGGGATGGGATAGGGACCATTAACTGGGGTGTTATCTGTCTCCCTATCTGCCCATGCTCACACTTCAGGGCGGCTGCCGTGCTTTGGATGTTGTCTGTTTCCCAAAAGTCCACATGTGAAGAAAAGGCTAATCCCGGAGATGACACTATTGGGACATTGGGGAAGCCCTAGGAGTGAGAGAGTCTGGTGGGTGGCCTGGAGATCACTGAGGGCATGCTCTTGAGGGAGTGTGAGACCCTAGTTCTTTCCTTTTCTCTTTCACTGCCTGACTCCTAGCTGTGCTTGCTTCCAGAGCTCCAGGCAATGGTCCTTCCCTGTCTTGGACTGGAATGTCAAAAACCGTGAGCCAAAACTAACACTTTTTATCTTTTGACATTGGTCTCAGTGATTTCGCTATAGTAATCCAAAGCTGACGATACAGCAGCTGACCATACTGCCAGGGGCATTTCAGAGGCAGAGGGCGAAGAAGTCTGCTGGGGGTGATGGAGAAAGCTTGCGGGAGAGCGGGGAGGCAAGGGCTATCTCATTATGTTTTCTTATCATTGGTAACTTAAGCAATGGAGGATAAAGTAGCTGTGAGATGGAAAAACAAACGACAAACAACCACGAGACCCATCCTTTTACCAGGACATTTGTTTTTCATTGTTGAAATCTCATTCATGAAATTACTACAAGCGTATTCTATACACAGGTAACTCTGAGTAGAGACCTGGTGGGTTTTGTTCACGCTTGGAACTGTTTAGACCTGTTCCAAACTAATTGTAATATCAAAAGAGTGACATTGGCCAGGATCTCTTAGTGTTGGAGACTGTACTGGAAGAAGCAGGAGGTCATGAATATAACATGAGTTCATGTTCTTAAGAAGGCATCACAGCACAGTGGGGAAGCCGGCTTGTGCCAGTCAGGAGGCAGCAGAGTTCATCTCAGCCAACCCCGGCCTCTACAAACTTACTCCCTTAGCATCAAAACGGGAGTAGGAGTAACTTCCCTCCAGGAATGACATCAGAGTAAAAGGAGACAATGAATGTAAACAGAATGGAAAAAGCCCAGCACTTGTTTAAAATGGTGGCTCTAGGAAGAAGTTGTGAGTGTCGCACAGTGTCTGAGTACTTGCCTGCTCCACGCTGAAGCGGGGAGGCTTCCCAGAGAACAACTCGCTTCGAGAAGCCTTAGAACTGATCTAAGAAGACAGGAAAAGATGAGAGAACATGAGTATTTTGAGTAAGCATTGGAATGAGAAACGAGTTCAGGCATCTGGCTTCGTAGGAATCGTTCTTACTGAAAAGGAGCAGTGTCCGTGTGAGAGAAGACTTGATGGGGTTAACCCACATGCCCTGTCTCTGGGCCATGCTTAAAAGATGGCAGCAGCCCTCAAATTGCTTAATAAATCGAGTTATTGATATTGTCTGTTAGTGTGAGATCCACTGCTGCCTCATTTTTGGGAATAACTTTTTAGCACGTGCCACATTGCTCTTGACCCAGCAAGTCCCTTCCAGGCATCCGCCCTTCAGAATGGCTGAGCCAATACAGGCATGGGCAAAGGGTTGTTGCAGCGGTCCTCTGGAGCAGCAGGGAACCCGGAAACCAGCTCACTCCAGGGAACAGGTGCATCATACTGTGGATTGTAATGACTATCACAGCTCTGGGAGTCACTAAGCCACAGGCTACAAACATATCTGACCTTTTGACATGTGACATAATGTTGTCATCTACAAAACCCATACTTGAGAACTATTTGAGTTACAAAAATGTCTTACGTTTAAAACATTGAGAATGTATATTTCTTTACCATTTATTGTGTGTGGGTGGGTGGGTGGAGGGGGCAACTGGAGTCCTGCTGCATCACTCTCTTCCTTATTTCTTTGAGACAGCGTCTCTCTCTTACCGTGGAATTAGGCTGTCAGCCTGCAAACCCCAGGGCGCTTACCTTCTCTCTTGCCTCACCACGAGCACAGCAAACACTCCATGGTTTTGCATTGGACTGCACTCATGGATAACCTTGGTCAAATTCCCAAGGGCTATGGGTTGGGTAAGCCTGTTAGAGTATTATTCCAGTTATGTGGATGACATCATAGATATTTGCATGTGTGAACAGAGAAATGGGGCCCAAGAGCACCGATGGGAACTAGACAATGTTAAACTGAGGTATATGCATTGTTTCAAATGAAAGAACATTGTTCTTTGCTAATGCAAAGAGGAGAAGGAATAACATGTATTTTCTTGACAGGAGTGGTCTCACTACAGTTTTAACATATATTGGTTCCAACATACAATGACTTTTAAGTGATAGTACTAATGTTATGAAAATAGCATGATCACTGCATAAAAGCCTAAATGGGGTTATTCATATCTTGACTTATGGCTATTGATTTAAAATATAGCCTTTAGTCATGACTATTGAGGATTGATTTTTTTCCATTTTCTTATGCTTTTAGATCAATCTCCCTATTCATATTAAAATCGATGATTGGGTGACCTATTAAAATTTTATTTTATTTTCTTGTGTTTGATTCTCCATAACGTTTTCTTTTTTCATAAATAAAAACTGAGTATGTTTTTGCTTTTCACATTTTACTTTCCATGCTGCTGTGATGTTTAAATTTGCCAGATTGCCTCTGTTAACCTCATACCCATGTCTTAGCTGACAGTCCACACTCAGAATCCAGAGTGTCAATACAAATTTCTTCCTTATGTCCTTAGACACTAGGTGTCCCAGGTCCATGGTGGAAGGAGCTCAGAAGCTGTCTCCACTGCAGTTTTTTTCTTTTTTCACCTTCTCTGGGTACATGCTAAAGAAACCTGCATCCTAGGCAGGCAGGAAGCTGAGGATTCTAAAGAGTGGCTAGTCTCCCACGGAGCTCTCCAAGGCAAGCAAATCTTGAGAAGGTAAACTGGCCGAGAAAAAAAGCAGCCGTCTTTCTGTCGCAGTTTATGAGATTGTCAAGTTGTGGGTGGATAGGGGTTTGCCAGGCCTTGGTAGAGGGATGATCCAGGCAGGAAGGCTGGCTAGAGAGAAGGCAGAGGAATTGTTAGAATTATGCTGGCCTGCCCTGCCACCTGGCAGGATGAACCCAGGCAGTACCCTGTCCCTCTAAGAGACAAGCTCCGCCCACTCCCAATCTCTCTTTTCCTGCAAGCTGCCCTATCTCCTCCCCTCCAGCCATTCTTCTGAAGAGACAGCTCTCTCTCTCTCTCTCTCTCTCTCTCTCTCTCTGTCTCTCTCTCTCCCCTCTTATCTCTTTCTC
>JAQHUG010000001.1:17362675-17408403 GCA_028555095.1 Dicrostonyx torquatus | reverse complement strand
ACTACCGTTAGGCCAAAACCCTCTTCTTAAATAAACACTACATAAACTCTCTTTGCATGGCGTGTTCAGTTTCCCCTCCATGCTCCTCACCCTCCATGGGACCCACTGAGGTCCCTCTTGCCCTGTAATCTTTCAAAGGTATCTGTGGTCTTCAAGTTGAGGGATCATTTTGTCACATACACTTTGTATGTTTTTATTTTTCTTGGAACTCTTTTTTAGTTTCTGGAGAGAAAAGAGCTTCACACTTGCTCCATTTAAACAGAATTCTTACTTCAGAAACAGTCCTTATTACTTGTTTGGACCAAAAGCTTTTTTTTTTTTTTTGTATTTGTTTTCAGCATTGTTTATCTGATGCAACGAAAGGTCGGCTAGCCTCTGAACACAGGTTCTCTTTGCCATTTCTTGCTCCTTCTTGTAGAAAATCAATGGTGCCCGTCAGTGGGCCCTTGTGAAAAAGCCCTTGTTACCGTGGAGAGAAGCTGTTCTTTCTGACCAAAGCTCTCCACAATGTTCAGTCTCCTGTGTCCATAGGCGCTGAAGGCTTCGGAGATGATGTTTAGTCTACCAGCAGAAGTGCTCTGGGAACTAGTGTCTGGGCAGGACGTCTGATTCGAAAAGCCTGCTGATTATTGTCTTATAAATAAAGCCCTACCACAGCCATTCAGTAAGAGGTCACCCAGCACCTAGCTGGAAGAGATGGACACAGTTGGTGCAAGCTGGTCACCAGCGTCTAGCTGGAAGAGATGAACACAGTGCCCCTGCCCTCCCCCAACTCGCCCAGTTGGTGCAAGCTGGCTAGAAAAGACCTGAGCAGGACAGGAGGCCACTCAGGTCTGCAGTGAAGGGATCAGACAGGAACATTCCTAAGGGGCTTTCTAACTCAGCAGGGAATGCTGAAGGGACCAGAGGAGAATTAACAAGTGCTGGGCATCTCTCCTCTGTGCTGGGAGCTGGGTGATTTGCAGACATTATCTCATTTGATCTTGGCAGTGACACTGTGAGTCAGCTAACCTCACCCCCATTCTCATGAGGAGACAGGGCCTCTGAGCAGTTAAGTAACAAAGAACATGTATGTCCAAGGTGACACAGAGGTGCGTGAATGCAGGGAGACTCCGGGGACCGAAAGCACTGGAGAATGATGCCAATAAAAGGTTGTAGGCAATTCTCTGTGGGTGAATCCACTGTAACTTTACCAGCCTCCCGCCACCTGCAACTATGACATAAAAATCAAGAACTTAAAACTTGGGAGGAGCTTTTTATGTAGCTCAGTCTCTCATCAAACAGGGAGCTAAGTGAGCCAGAAGAGTTTAAGATCAGCAGAAGCGCAGACAGTGTGAGGACAGGCTAGCTGTGATAATGAGGGGGGCACTCCATGGTCATGGAGGGAAGAGTCTGGGGTGAGGAGACTTCCAGGTTTCCATTCTCCAGGGTAAGATGTGAGGGTGTTGGTTCCCCAACTCTGGGGAAAATAGGACATCAGATGAGATGTAAATTCTTTCTTCTCGCCGGGCGGTGGTGGCGCACGCCTTTAATCCCAGCACTTGGGAGGCAGAGGCAGGCGGATCTTTGTGAGTTCGAGACCAGCCTGGTCTACAAGAGCTAGTTCTGGCGCAGGCTCCAAAGCCACAGAGAAACCCTGTCTCCAAAAACCAAAAAACAATAAAAAAATTAAAATAAAAGTAAATTCTTTCTTCTCCAACAGGGCTCCATGATGTGAATTCTAGCCCAGGGAAGAGAAAATGCTTGGCCACAGCAATGTCTTCAATCCTCCAGGGAGATCATCCAAGCTGGGGGCTTCCTGGTTTGCCCCTGAGAACACACTCCTCAGCTTCTTGGTGTTGCTTGTCTGGAAGCTACTTTTGTGCAGAGGGCCTTAGAAATAGCTTCTGGTTAGATAAGAAGAGAAAATACGAGACAACGTATTTCAGTCCTTGTCTATAAGACAGGAACTGGGCAGGGCATTTTAAACCACTATTCCACCAACCCCGATTTCCCCCATTAGTGAGGTTAATCAGTACCTCATTGGATGAGGCTATGTTTATTAGTCTTTAGGCCTGGAGACAGGTGTCCCTGTCCTGAATCCAATGGAAGTGAGTTCCCTCATTGTCTGTGGCCCATATGCAAGGTACTAGATACCAGGGCAATATTACTTCCTTAGCATGTGGCCATCACAGTCTTTTCTCCAATCTATATGGTTAGGTGAATAAGTTTGGAACCACTTCTCAGGACCTGGTCCTTCTAGTGGCAGAGACATACTAGGTAGAGATGAAAAGAATTCTTCTTCTACTTCTTCTTTTTTTTTTTTGCCCCATTGCCCTCTGGGGGTGTTGCATATCCTCCTGTAAAGCACACTGCTGTGTTATACACGGCTCAGACACAATCATTCTGTTTATGCACTTGTCGACAAGCATTTTTTTGTTCTATGACTGATGGACCCTCAGTAAGAGGCCCTTGCTTTTCTACTGCATCCCGCACAGGCCCTGCCTCGTGGCTGGTTACGCAAAAGTCTTCTGCAGATTTATGACTTGTCCTGGTTTTCAGCTTCAAGGGTCCTTTAAAGTTAATCCAGGCCTGCCACCATCCTCAGATGCCCACTTAGTGGCTTGAAATCTGCAGGAGCAGACCATGTGTATCCCACCCCGCTCCCCACTTGCTGCAGATATTAGATTGGACTATGAATCTCTGGGATTTCAAGAGATTCAGACTTAATGGCCCAGCTCTGGCTCATGTCTATAAAAGTCAAGGAACCTTAGCTAAGCTAGTTGGCACAGCTGGCCGGGAGATCCACAGAGAAACGGGGTCTCAGGGCTGCAGGGAGGAGGGGATGGAGCCTAGGTCCTTCTGTGGGCAGCCCCAGAGAGCTGAGGCAGCCTACCAGTGAGAATCCAGAAAGCAGGCTATGCTCTTCAACCTCCCGTCCTCCAAGGACCGAGCAGGGAACTGGGGGCTTTGCTGGATGAAGCCTGAAATCATTTCCTTTCCGGTGAAATGACACCTCCTCCCAATGGGAAGAAGGGAGTTAACGTTGTGTGAAGTCCTCAGTTTCCTGGGGGTGGAATGGCCAGAAGCGGCACATGGAGCCGACACAGTTCAGGAAGATTTGAGGGCTATATGTGCAGACTTGGCCTGGCCACTTGTTAGTTCATGACCTTGAATAGACATTTCCTTTCCGGGCTTCAGTTGCCTTTCCTTTGAAGTTGGGGGCAGGAATGTCTTCCTTATGAAGCGGTGACGAGGACAGAAGGGTGGTATTTTTGAAGGGCTTGGCGGAGGGCAGGGGCTTGGTGTCATGGAACAGAAGTGATGGCATCCACACTATAGGTGAGAGAGCAGAGACGTGGACACATGACCTCATTCAAGGTTGCAGACCAATGAGAGTGGGCCAGGCTCTTTACTTCTGCCTGTTTATGAGTCTCAGGCTCTGTAAGCTGAGATTTTTCCAGAGTTTGTTCTGTATTCTTTTCCCTGCCCTGGCGGCTGCCTTTGTCGTGTGTGTGTGTGTGTGTGTGTGTGTGTGTGTGTGTGTTAGAGCCACTTTCCCTAAAGCACCAGAAGCCAGGCTTGCTTTTTATCCCCACAGAGGCTGGTGACTTCGAAGCAAGATCAGTGGTCTCCTAACTTAACAGAAATCCTGGATTTCTCAGTGGATAGATGGACTCACATGTGACAGATTGGCTGGTCTGTGCCTAGGCTCTGTCCACTGCCGTGATACACAGCCCTTTGTCTCCAGGATCCTGCTCACATTCTAGGGCTTTTCACCAACAGAACAAATGGCCTTGGGAGATGTTGAAAGTGGGGAAGTCTGGGTATCTGCTCTCCCTAAGGTAGGAACTGCTTTGTTTCAGGAAGCTAATAAAATTTGCTTTAGCAAAATAGGATTTCAGCTGTAGTCCATTGGCTTTTGGGTCACTCCCTGTTGACTTGCCTGACTTTCCTCAGAGGCTTATTTCAGGAAGAGCCCCATTGTCCAATATTACACTGTTGTGGGTTATTTGTACACTGTGTGAAGATGTTTTGCTGTGACTGGTTTAATGAAAAGCTGAATGACAAATAGCTAGGCAGGAGATTGTAGGCGGTACTTCCTGTCAAAGAGAGAACTCTGGGAAGAAGAGAGGTGGAATTGCCAGGCAGACATAGAGAAACCAGGATAGACGGTGTGGAGATGAGGTACCGAGTCTCATGGAAGAATGTTGATTTAAAAATGTGAGTTAATTTATGTTATAAGAGCTAGTTAGGAACAAGCCTAAGCTAAGGCCAAGCTTTCATAATTAATAAGTCTCTGTGTTGCTATTTGTGAGCTGGAGGCCCAAAGGAAAATATGGCTAGAGAAGACTCTGTCCTAGTCAGACTCAGGATGCTGTAGGTCTCTGTAGGAGGAAGGTTCTGGTACCCATGCAGGCAGAGGGGACTATGTGTGTCATGGCTTTTAAGTGGTAAGGAAGACCAAAGAGTGTGATGGAATGGTGGGATGACCCTTGTAGAGCAATCTTGACACCAGGTTCTTTGTAAATCCCACTTCCTTAGTTCTCAAGATGAGTGTGTAAGGTGTCATTAATTCGTATTTACTGACTAGGAAACCGAGGGTCAGAGATGTGGACGAGTAAGATGTTTTCATTCATTTATTCAACAACTGCTTATTGTCTTTGTGTGGGTTCCATTGAAGCCTTGCTGAAGCAGGGGTTTCGCTGCATATAGAGGGCTTGTTCCAAGAGCCTCCTGCCAGGAGATGAGAGAGAAACAGGAAAGGCATGGAAAAGAGCTAAGCAAGGATGGGATTCCTGGCCTCCATTGGGATCCCAGGGCTTTTTATAGCAAAAATAATATCGAAGAGCTGCCCTATTTAGAGATAGGAGGCTGGGCTCTTGTGACCCTGTATTCGCCAGTTACCCCAGTAAATGAGGGTAACCTGGGGTAGTGGTTCAATGCTCTAAGTGAGGCACTTCCTGTCAGCCAAAGGTGATCCTCAAGAAAGGGCCACAGGTATGAGCTGACCCACTGGTAGGGAGCTGGAGGCAAGTGTCTAGACACCTCAGTCTGCCTCGATTGAGGCACCCCTGGGCTTCAGGACTTTCTCCTCTGGGAGAGTCCTGGGCAAGCTGGATTAGTTGTTTATAGTCTCAGACAATGATGGGGCAAGTGGGGAGCCGGCAAGGTTTCCTATATCGCTTAAGGTCTTTGTATTTCTTTTCTTCTTGCTATCATTAAATACCTGGCAAGTAGTAACCTAAGGGAAGAAAGGTTTATTTTATCCCACAGTGCAGGAACTGTAGTCCATCATGGCTGGGAGGGGCCTTGAGGCTGTGGTGGGGTAGCTTGCTCACACCTGGGTGAGCCAGGAAGCAGAAAAAGATTAAATGCTGGTGCTCATTTGTCCTCTTCCCCTTGGCCAACTGAGAATTTTAGCTCATAGGATGGTGTAGCCCACTTTTAGGACAGGCTTTTTCCACATTGGTTAAACCTCTCTGGAAAAGCCCTAAAAGACACACTCAGGGGTGTGTTTCCTAGGGGATCCCCAATCCAGTCATGTTGGCAATGAAGATTGGCCACCATCACAGTTCTGATATATGAAATCCTGTCAATGATATGATGTAGTGATCAGTGGGTCTAGGCCCTGAGGTCTACACTTGAACTGGAAAAGCCTGCAAAGGTGAGCATGGTTACTCAGGGCATAGGGAGGCTCTGGGCGCTCGGGGATTCAGAGAAGGATTCAGAAGATGCTCTACTGGAATGTAGGGGTGGAATGTGGGGAGGAGACGCTTAGTTCCTACAGAGAACAATAGCCTGTAAAGATGTGGCAGCAAGGAAGGACTTAGCCAGCTGAAGATTCCAATCAACATTCCAATCAGGGAAATGACAGATGGAAAAGACAGAAGGCCAATGAAGGAAATGCACGAGATGTCTACACATGGCTCTGGAACTGCCTTGTGCATTATGTCATTCATGTTGAGAAACAAATTGCCAAAATAGTTAATGACTCAAATGAATTTGTTTTTCATCTCATAATTGCTGGGGTCACTATTTCAGAGCATTATAGCAGGGTTCTGACTTAGGGTCTCTCCTGAGGTTGTAGACATGACATTAACCTCATAGCAGCTGACGCTATGGCTATGTCTGGAGGCCCCACTTCTGCTGCTCATTCAATGGCTGTGGGCGAGGGTCTTCAGTTCTTATCTGGCTTTTAGAAGCTGGCCTCAGTTACTTACCATGTGGCCCTTTATACAGGCCTGGCTGACTGTCCTTTGTTATGGCAACTGACTTCTCTCCGTGCAAGTCACCCAAGAGAAGGCAAGGCAGCTGCAGCAGAGCCTCAAAGACATGCCCTCACATGCCAGGCTGGTTTCCACCAGTCTGTTCATCAGAAGCAAGGTACTAATCCAGTTTCACATATGAGGAGAGGGGAATTTGGGTTGATCTCTGGAGGGAGACATGTCAAAGAATCTGCGAGTGTATTTTGTGTCTACCACACCTCAGGGTTGACTGGATCAACCTGAGCCAACCAAGGGCAGAATGGAGGCTACCAAGCTTCCCCTCTCATCTGGGCTTCTGTCTCTCACACTGATGCCTTCTCACATGGGTGTTCTCCCCCAGTGGTCACATATTAATGTTGATGAAGGGAGAGCTCCCAAAGACCACGATGTCTATTACATGAGGAAAAGGTAGCAAAAAAAACTCCTACAAAGATGACAAGCGAAGGATGTGGCACTTCTTGGCTGGCTCCAGTTGTGGGGCTGATTGGAATGTTGACGGGCATGAGAGGCCTGGCATCATCAGGGAGTGACACAGCTAGAAAGGTCCTAAGGCTGTGACGGTGGAGTCCTCCCATGCCACACAGAGGAGCCGGTATCTATTCTGAAGCACCAACATCAGAGCAAGAGCATGGCATGATTGTATCTATTTGTGGAACGATTGTCCTGGCAGCAATTGAGAGCTGGATTCAAGCAGGCTGATTGGAGGCAAGAAATGCTGGCTCAGAAAACGATTTTAGAGATTCAGTTAGGGAAAAAATTAGGAAGAATTTTAAATGTCATCACTGTGGTAGAATTTTACTTACCCTTGCTTGGGTGTTGGGAGAAGATTCCAGAAAGGAAAAATTTCTCAGGCTGTTTCTCAGCTACTTGTTAGAACACCGTGGCTGTTCCCACAAAGCCCTCGTGGCCCTCGTTTACTCAGTGAGTGTTTATGAGCCGCTCAGACACATCAGCAGTGAAGCCAAAGAACGAGTTTGTCATGGTAAAGTGTCAGGCATCTTGGCAGGGTAGTTCGAAAGAGCTTTTTTTTTTTGCATAGGAACGATAACTACTTTCTTGCACAAACTGCCTTCTCCCATGATAATTAAATGTTAGGGACCTCTGCTTTTGTATCTTTTATATTTCAACCTTACAACCCCTGTGAGGTTATCTTATCTGACTGTCAAGAACCTGGTCCTCTGAGGGCAACTGCCAATCTACCTGTGGCCTCAACACCAGTCCCAGGCTTATAAAGCCTGGTAAAGCATGGCACCAGCAGCATCAGGAAAAGCAGTGGACGATGCTTCAGGCTCTCTTCTAAGTGTTTTGTAGATATTTTCTCCTTTGAGTCTTACAACAGCTGCTCACGTAAGCACTGCCTGGCACCCACATCACAGCTGGGAAAACTGAGGCCTGAAGAAGTCAGGCACACAGGACAGAGTCACAGACTAGGCTGTGTTGTTCTGTCTATGCTGTCTCAAAGATTCTAGAGCAGGAAGGAGCCTTGGATACAGATTCGTGAATGTGGGCTGCTATACTGTATGCTCCGTGGCAGTCTATGCTTGTGAATTAGCCACCTGGGAACACTTGGTCCTCTATGAGTCTCCAGGCAAGATCAGGATTTCAACCATTGTCATTTCCCCTTGGGAAATATTTAATAAGAAATAGGAACGAAAAGATGGGAATGACTAAACCAAAACCAAAATGAAAACAACACATCCCTGGAAAACATAATAACAACAATAATGAAATCAATGTTACAATGTTAGACAGGAGATTACAATAATATGTCATACCCTTTCCCCTCTGCATTGAAATATTATTCAGTAGAATCCTGAGAAATCCCGACCCCGGTGAGGTCATTAAAAACATAGCTTTCTGCATTCCTGGCTGTCCTCCTGGGCATGGCAAGGTCACACACACCTGCTCCTTTGATAATAAATGTGCCGTGGTGTGGCTGGTGCCAGAGTTGTGGCACTGGCTCACTTCTCTGCAGGAGATTGTAAAGTGAGTGTGTGATAACGGGCGCTCTCTCCTTTGCTGTGCTTCCCAGCGAGGTTGCAGAAGGTTTGAGCTATGTCAGCCTGTCAGGGCAGAGCAGAGATGGACATTTCACTGAGAGGGATATGGTGACACATTTTCTGTCATAAGGTGTTGATTTTAGATTTTTACTTCATAATCTATCAAGCCATGACTAATGAATAAAGTCTCTTTGACTGAAAGAGCCCTGTGTTTCCCAGCTGAAGGAATTGGCACGAGTCTCGATTATAGGTGAGCTGGAGGACAGACATTGCAGCTGTGACTACACACATGGCTCACCTCAAAGTCACACACACTGAAGTTGATTGAAAATGGAAAATCAAATAGAAGATCATAATGGCACTTGAAAGAGGCATGGAGAGTTAAGTTTTCACAGTTTCTCCATCTGTCATAGTTTTCATGCAGAATAGTGACAAAAACAATATGTGACAGATTTTCTTTTCCAGGGCAGCCTTGACAATATCTGCCACCCCATATGCTCTTCTGCACAGTGACCTTGGCATGCCTCCATTAGGAGCTGGAGCTCATTCCACATCCTAGTGCCTGGGTGACCTGTAGGGTAAGAACCCTGATGCCTGATTCTTTTCTTTTCTTTTCTTTCTTTCTTTCTTTCTTTCTTTCTTTCTTTCTTTCTTTCTTTCTTTCTTTTCTTTCTTTCTTTCTTTCTTTTTAAAAGTCTTAATTTATTTATTATGTATACAGTATTCTGTCTGCATGTATCCCTGCAGGCCAGAAGAGGGCACCAGATCTCATTGCAGATGGTTGTGAGCCATCATGTGGTTGCTGGGAATTGAACTCAGGACCTTTGGAAGAGCAGGCAATGCTCTTAACCACTGAGCCATCTCTCCAGCCCCTCTTTCTTTCTTTCTTTCTTTCTTTCTTTCTTTCTTTCTTTCTTTCTTTCTTTCTTTCTTTCCTTCCTTTCTTCCTTTCTTTCTTTCTCTCTCCCTTCCCCCTCTCTTTTCTTTTCTTTTTTGGTTTTTTGAGATAGGCTTTCACTGTGTGTAGCCCTGATGTGGGATTCCCCTCTGTATGCTATGAATATGTTTTATTACCATTGGCTAATAAAGAAGCTGCTTTGGCCAATGGCTTAGCAGAACAAAGCCAGGCGGGAAATCTGAACAGAAAGAAAGTAGATGGAGTCAAAGAGGTGCTATGGAACTGCCGAAGGAGATAGATGCTGGACAGAACCTTATTGGTAGGCCACGGCCTTATGGCAATTCAAAATAATAGAAATGGGTTAATTTAAGATATAAGAGCTTAGGTAGGAACACGGCGTGCCTAAGCTGTCAACCAAGTAGTTTTGTAATTAATATAGCTTCTGTGTGGTTATTTGGGTCTGGGTGGTTGGTAACAAATGGAGCAGTCTTCATTTACAAATGGTGCCCGAATGACTGGGGCTAACATATATGGCTGCCACCCACTTCGGGTCTGGTTCCTTGTACACCTGCTCAGGGTTAGGAGGAAAGTAGTTGGGAGCACGCTAGCAACTCAGCACTCTTCGCCTGTGCAACCTTCTGGATTGGGTCTGCTAGGTGTGCACAGGCAGGAGAGAATGGCAGATTCCCACTGCCATACACAGAGATATTTCCAGGCCATGCAGTGTGCTATGTGGCAGATTTAGCTTTTACTCAGATAAAAAGGGTTTATGTGTTGCACGTCGCTTCCCAGAGTTAAGGTGGTAAGTGTGGCTCCTACCAGCAGTCCCAGAATTGGCAGTAAAGGTATCTCCGCCTTATTGAAAGGCTGAAAGAGACAGAGGCAGCATCCAGGGCCACTTCAAACACACTGCTTACCATTTTAAAGTGTTCCTTGCCAGAAAAGTATTTCAGATACACAATAGTACACATTCAGACATAAACGACCTCTAAACGAGACACAGTGTGTTTAAAAATGTGCATAGGCTTGGGAGAGAGAGGAAAAAGAGTATAGACAGCCATAAAAAGAATTAAATCTTTAAAGAGACAGTAAAAGTAATATGAAAGAGTACAGACAGATGTAGATTAAAGAAGTAAAGGAAGATAAATCATGTAAAGATGGAATATACACAGAGAGTCTGGATTATGTATATCATTATGTTTTCTTTGAATTTTTGACTGTGAATGAGCTAAGTACAGAGAGACATTTCATTGTGCAGGCTACTAAGTTAAACAAACATAAAGGTATCTTGACTTCAGAATTTGAATCTAAGAATATGTTGCTTTGGAAAAGAAGTTCTGCTTTTGCTTCCATAGAAGATGAGAACCTGTGGATTCCTTCCAGACTAATGTGATTTGATGGAACAAGACACCCTAAAGGTCTCTGTGAACCCTAAAAATACTTTGCACAAAAAGCAGTAGGAAGCAGTTTGGAGAACAACACCCAAACTCCAAAACTGATTTTTATAAATGTTTGTTTTCATTTAAAGGGGGTTGATTATAGGTGATTAATGGTCAGTTTCTAAAAACCAAAACTTAAAGGAGCTATGGTATAAAGATGAATACTTTGCATTGGTATGATTCTTGGTCCATTGATACAAATTTCATTCATTCATTACACTGTGTACATGTTTTTCTGCTCTTGATTAAGGTATTGTGTTTGTGTAGTTCATTTAAAAATGTAATGTATAGTTAAGAAATACAGATTAATAAATAGTCACCAATAATAAACTTTAGTCATGTTAGTTAGACTTTCTAGATGTACAGAAATATATTTCAGATATATAGGCATTCTTCAAATTTTTCAAGGCCTACAGAACATGGCATTTAACTTAGACTTTTCTCAACAGTGGTACATGTCTGCTGGCAGCACCAATTACTTCAGAGAAGTTAATAGACATTGAAGAAACTTGTTATGGAATTGGCCTTCAATTGCCTTAAATTGATAAGTCTAGCCATTTGGGCAAGAAACTGCTTTTGCCTGGCCTGCTTGATGGTATGTTCTATAAACTGGACATGCAGGACCCACAGAAAAATGACTGCTGAAATTGCCTAAAGAAGGTGAAATAGCCTTTTAGGGTTCCTGCTTCATGAAAGAGTCTGACAGACATTCTGCAGGATACAGAAAAAAGTGACTGACAAATTGCCAGTATAAGTAGAACAGTCTTCCAAATTTCCTCCTTCACAGAAAAGTCTACCAGATACTATTGACCTGTAGGCTGAAGATGGATGGCCCAATGTTGCAGATGAACTTTGGGTGACTGTTCAGGCAGCGAGATGTCTCTGTCAATTCTAGAGTTTTGAAAGTTGATTACAATGCAATTTCTGTTTACTTGGGTAATATATCCTTCTGGGGTCTTTGAAGAGTTGAAGATAGATAGTTATAGTTTTCCTTAGTTATGATAAAGAATAAATTAGATATGAAAATTTAGACTCACAAAGATAGGATAGATGATGAATGTTTTTAATTTGCTAAAAGTAAATGGGTTAAGTATCATAACTATAATTCTTGCTTGATAACTGTTTTGTTGAATGTAATTTTACTATGTTAAAGTTAAAACCTTCCTTTTTATTTAGATAGAAAAGAGGAGATGATATGGGATTTCCCTCTGTATGCTATGAATAGGTTTTTATTACTATTAATAGTTAATAAAGAAGCTACTTCGGGCAATGGCTTAGCAGGGCAAAGCCAGGTGAGAAATCTGAATATAGAGAGAGAGTAGGCAGAGTCAAAGAGATACCATGGAGCTGCAGAAGGAGACAGATGCCAGACAGAACCTTACTGGTAGGCCACAGCATTGTGGCAATACAAAAGAATAGAAACAGGTTAATTTAAGATATAAGAGCTTAGGTAGGAACACAACTAAGCTATCTATCAAGCAGTTTTGTAATTAATACAGTTCCTGTGTGATTATTTGGGTCCGGGAAGCTGAGAATGAATGAGTAGTCTCTACTTACATAGCCTTAGTTGTTCTGGAACTCACTCTGTAGACCAGGCTGGCCTCAAACTCACAGAGATCCTCTTGCCTCTGCCTGCCAAGTTGCTGGGATTAAAGATGTGTGCCACCACTACCTGGCACTGTATAGTTCTTGAAGGAACATTTAGTTATTGAGAAGCCTCACCCCCGTCTTCATTTCCTGGCCTTCACATAGAGGAGTCTGATTGTTCTGAGACACTAGAGTTGACAGAACGTTCAAGATGAATGCTTAGGCTTTAGGCTGAGATGCCATCACAGAAACTAGTCCTCTATCCTGAAGACCACAACTGATGTTATACAGGCTAAGATGAAGTAACCACATAAGTTCTTCTCAAGCTCTTAAGATACTTAGTCATAAGAATCATAATCATGAGTGAAATGAATGCCCAAATCACTGTGTTTTGTGGATAAAAAAAAGACAGACAAGCAGACAGACAGCATTATATGTAAAACAACAAAACCCAGGTAGTGGAGGGTTTGTCCGTTTTCTCATTGCTGTTATAAGTGACTGCAAGAAGCAACTCAAAGGGGGAGAGGTTGCAGTTCATGATTCCTTATCTCTATTGTTCTCTGGGCTAGGATAAGGCAGATGATGGTGGGGAATATGTAGCAGAGTTGCTCATCTCATGGAGGCTGGGAAAATAGAGGGACAAAGGTATGCCTTCTACAACCTACTTTCTGTCACTATAGTGACACTGCACTACTCTACAGGCTAAACTCTCCACCATCTCCTGTGAGAGCACCTATAGCTGGGGACCAAGTCTTCAACACACGAGTCTGTGCAGGACCTTCTGATTGTCAGCCTGGCTTGGGGGCTTTTCCACAACAAAACATGGCCTCACAAGTGAATGCTCTATGAGTATGCTTCAGGTCAGTCAGGGCATCTGCGCTCCCTACGATGCTTGTCCTCTGACTCCTCAGTCTAGCTATCTCCTCTGCAGAGTCTGGTTTGATCAGTATTCATCCTCCAGAGCAAGAGAGTCAAACTGCTTGGACAATGAAAATGTATTTTGTTGTCTTTTTTTCCTGGGTAATACTCTGTAGGAGCAGAAGATAATTCTTGAAGGAATATTAATAAAAAGCTATAAAATAATCTCTGCTGCAGGCAGAGCATTTGCAGGGAAATTTGCTGTGTGATAGTTGTATTGTTAGAACCAAGTGAACTAAGGAGGGGAAGATGCAGAGGATGCATCTCCACTGCAGAAGTTCCCTGACCCATCCACCCTAGACACTCACAGTCTCCAGCTTGAAGCTTTGTGAGCACACTCAATATATACCATGGCACCAGTCTCCCAAAGTAAGATGCTTCAACTTACGATCTTTCAACCTTAAACTGGGATGAAAACTGGGTGAACTTGGTGGAAACCATGCTGCACTCTTTGAATATCTTTTACTAGGCTAGTCATATCTGGCACAATACTCTCTTCCGATGCTGGGCATCAGGAGGGGCCTGCAGCACCCAGTCAGTCATGCAGTCACTAGGGGAAACTGTAGGGCGAAGGCTTTGTGGTTGGGTTGGTGTTCCAAACTGTCCATTGGAAGTCTTGCCTGGTTACAGGAGATGGCCAATTCAGGCTCTTTATCTCCCGTTGCTAGGAATCTTAGCTAGGGTCACCCTCATAGATTCCTGGGAGTTTCCATTGCACTAAGTTTTTTGATCATTTCCAAAATGCCCCCCTCCACTTCCAGTTGTTTCTCCCCATTCTCTCTCCCTCCATACTCCCCTACCTGATCCTCCTCCAGTTCTCATTCCCACCTACCCCAGTCCACCTACGATGTCTACTCTATTTCTCCTTCCCAGGGAGGTTCATGCGTCACTCTCCCCACCCCATCCTCTGAGCTCTCTGTCACTCAGCTTCTCTGGGTCTGTGTGTTGGAGCACAGTTGTCCTTTATTTTACAGTTAATATCCACCTATAGGTGAGCACATACCATGCTGCTTGTTGTTTTGGGTCTGGGTTACTTCATTCAGGGTGGTTTATTTTCTGGTTTTGTCAATTTACCTGCTAATTTTATGACATTATTTTTTTTTAACAGCTGAGTTATATACTCCATTGTATGAATGTACCACATTTTCTTTATACATTCTTTGGTTGAAGGACATATAAGTTGTTTCCAGTTTCTGGCTATTACAAATAAAGTTGCCATGAACATAGCTGAGCAAGTGTCTTAGTGGTTGGATGGAGCATTCTTTGGGTATATGCTTCAAACTATCACAGGGGTGTTGGATTTTTATTAAAGGTTTTTTTCAGCATCTAGTGAAATGATCTTTTGATTTTTTTCTTTCAGTTTGTTTATATACTGGACTATATTGATAGATTTTCATATGTTGAACCATCCTTGCATCTCTGTGGTGAGATCTATTGATCATGATGAAATCTTGGATTTAGTTTGTATTACTCCATCAATCTTCATGAGGGAAATTGGTCTATAATTCTCTTTCTTTGTTGAGTCTTTGTGTGGTTTTGGTATTAGGGTGACCGTGGCCCCATAAAATGAATTTGACAATGTTCCTTCTATTTTCATTTTGTGGAATAATTCGAGGAGTATTAGTATTTGCTCTTCTTTGAAAGTATGGTAGACTTTTGTGCTAAAACCATCTGGCCTATGTCTTTATTTGGTAGGGAGACTTTTAATAACTGCTTAGTGGTTATAGGTTTATTTAAACTGTTTATCTAGTCTTGATTTAACTTTGGTAAGTAATGTCTATCAAGAAATTTGTTCATTTCTTTTGGATTTTTCCAATTTTGTGGAATACAGGTTTTTGAAGTATGACCTAGTGATTCTTTGGATTTCATCCGTCTGTTGTTATAGCCTCATTTTTGTTTCTGATTTTGTTGATTTGAATATTCTCTCTCTGCCTTTTAGTTAGTTTGACAAAGGTTTGTCTGTCTTGTTGATTTTCTCAAAGAACTAGCTTTTTGTTTCATTGATTCTTTGTACTGTTCTGTTTCTATTATATTGATTTCAGCTTCAATTTGATTATTTTCTAGCATCTACTCCTCTTGGGTGTGTTTGCTTCCTTTTTTTCTAAAACTTTCAAGTTGTGTTGTTAAGTCTCTAGTGTGAGATCTTGCTAATTTCTTTATGAGTCACTTAGTACTATGAGCTTTCCTTATATTACCGCTTTCATTGTGGCCCATAAGTCTAGGTATGTTGTACATTCATTTTCATTGAGTTCTAGGAAGTCTTTAATTTCTTTCTTTCCTTGACTAAGTAGTCATTTCATAGAGAGTTGTTTAGTTTCCATGAGTTTGTATACTTTCTATTGTTTCTTAAATATAGTTTTAATCCACAGTGGTCTGATAAGATATAGGTGTGTGTGTTTCAGTTTTCTTGTGTTTATTTAGACTTGCTTTGTGATGAAGTATGTGGCCAATTTTGGAGAATGCTATGAGGTGCTGAGAAGAACATGTATTCTTTTGTATTTTGGTAAATTTTTTTGAAGATATTTGTTAGGTCCATTTGATTCAAAACATCTGTTAGTTCCATTACTTTTCTATTTAGTTTTTGTTTGGATGAACTGTCTACTGGTGAGAGTGTGGTGTTTAAGTCTCCCACTATTAATGCTTGTGATTCGATGTGTGATTTAAGCTTTAGCAACATTTCTTTTACAAATGTGGGTGCCCCAACATTTGGGGCATAGATGTTTAAAATTGAAACGCCATCTTCATGGATATTTCCTTTGATGAGTATGAAGTGTCCTTCCGCATCTCTTTTGCTTAATTTTGGTTGGGACTATTTCATTAGATACTAGATAGCTTCACTTGCTTGCTTCTTGGGTCCATATTTGCTTGGAAAATCTTTTTCCAACCCTTTGCTCTCAGGCAATATCTATCTTTGATGTTGAGATGTGTTTCTTGAATGCAACAGAAGAATGGATCCTGTTTTCACATTCATTCTGTTAACCTGTGTCTTTATTGGGGAATTGAGTCCATTGATACTGAAAGGTATTAATGACTGATGATTGTTAATTCTTGGTGTGTGTGTGTGTGTGTGTGTGTGTGTGTTTGTGTGTGCCTCCCTTCTTTTGGTTTTGTTGGTATGAGATTATTCATTTCTTGTGTTTTCTTGGGTGTAGTCTTAGTACCTTCTGTAGGGCTGGATTTGTGGATAGATATTGTTCAAATTTGACTGTCATAGAGTATTTTGTTTTCTCCATCTATGATAATTGAATGTTTTGCTGAGTATAGATAGTAGTCTGAGCTGGCATTTGTGCTATCTTAGAGTCTGTAAGACATCTGTCCAGGCCCTTCTGGCTTTTAGAGTCTCCACTAAGAAGCTGGATGTAACTCTAGTAACTCTGACTTTATATTTTACTTGGCCTTTTTCCCTTGCAGCATTTTAATCTTCTTTCTTTGTTCTGTATGTTTAGTGTTTTGATTATTATGTGGTGGTGAGGAATTCCTTTTTTGGTCCAATCTTTTTAGTGTTCTATAAGCTTCTTGTATCTTTCTAGATATCTTCCTTTGGTTAGGAAATATTTATGATTTTGTTGCAAATATTTTCTGGATCTTTGAGCTGTGAATCTTCTCTTTCTTCTATTCCTATTATTTTTAGGATTGGTCTTTTCATAATGTCCCTGATTTCCTTCATATTTTGCATTAGAATCTTTTTAGATTTAACATTTTTTGACTGATATATCAGTTTCTTCTATTGTATCTTTTATGCCTGAGAGTCTGTCTTCCATCTCTTGTATTCCATTGGTAATGCTTGTGTCTGTTGTTCCTGTTCACTTACCTAGATTTTTCCATTTCCAGGATCCCTTCAGTTGAGTTTTCCTTATGGCTTCTATTTCCATTTTCCAGTCTTGAACAATTTTATTCATTTCCTTCATTTGTTTGTTTCTGTTTTCCTGAATTTCTTTAAGGAATATGTCTATTTCCTCTTTAAGGGCCTCTATCATTTTTGTAAGATTGGATTTAAGGTGATTTTCATGTGCTTAGTCTGTGTTGGGATCTCCAGGGCTTGCTGCAGTAGGATAGCTGGGTTCTGGTTGTACCATATTGCCCTGGCTGTTTTGATTGTGTTTTTATACTGGCCTCTAGTCATCTGGGTTTGGGATTTAGGTGTCAATTTCTGAGTTTGTCTTTGTTGGGTAGCTGTTTTTATAATGTCCTGTGCTCCAGGTTTCTATTTCCTCTCTGGTCTTCTGGCTGAGGGGTTTGTGATTCTGGTGACCATCAAGTCTTCATGCCCAGTAGAGTGTCTCTGCTGGGGTTTTTGTGGCCTGTGTGGCCTCTGAGACCAGGTACCAGCTTGGCCTCTGACAGAGTCGGGGTCTTCTGCTGGAGTTTTGGGCTGGGATGTAGAGCCAAAGGGAGAGGATTCTCATGGGGATAACTGGACAGGCTCTAAGGAGTGTTAGTGGGTGCGTGGGGGAAGGCTTACCTGGAGTTCCTAGTACTGGCATGGTCTCCAGTAGAGCAGAAATTTTCTGCCAAAGTTGTGGGCCTGGATATGGAACCCAGCAGAAGAGGGAGGTCCTGTCTGCTTTTCTAACATTTATTTATATAGAACAGTGGATATAGTTCCATGTCAACACATATGAACTTCTCCCATTGCTATTTATGACTTTATGGTATTTAAAATAAGCCTGCATTATTATTTAAGCAAGACCTTGGATGGTGTGCATTGAGACAAATTTGTGTGCATGTGTGTGTGTGTTGTTGTCATCATTTAAAACAATATCTGATATATCACATATTATTTTCATAGAACATATTTCTAAAAGCGAGATTGCCAAAATAGCAATAAACTCTTACCTCTTACAAAGATTGTACTACTTTTTATTTTCCTGTGGGAAGAAAGCTCAACATAATACTTTCATATAACTTTTTTTTCAATGGCTTTTGTAGGAAACATTATTCTTTGTCACCTTTACAGACTGGCAGTTCTGATGTAAAAAATTGGAAGCCCTAGTGGTAAATCTGATTTAGACTTGAGAGGATATAGTGAGGAAAAATACCACGGTTTCCCCCTTCTGTGCTATCCTGTCTCTAAATTTTGCTGCGCACACACTGATGGACAGTGAAAGATTGAAAGGCTGTCTCAAGGCCAGAGGAGAAGAGGGAAATCTGAAGGGCAGGCTCCACAGCCACAGCAGGAGGAGCCTATCCCTCGAGTCCATCTAACACACGGAGTGTGGCCACAGTGAGGACGGCCATTCAGTCAGCAGCCACTTAATGAAGTGGGCAGACTTAGGGCTGTGATTGTATCAAGGGCTCCTGAAAATGTCATGTACACCATGGAACAGAATACTGGTGCATTCACTGGTTGTAATAAGTAATAGCCTAGCATCCATTTTTCCTATCTCTGCTATTTGCTCTCCTATTATAAGAACTTAAAAACATTTCTGACACATTTCTTTTCTGATTATTGAATGAGTATATTCTCTTTTGAAAAAAGAAGAAAAGCACAAAGATACAGGATAAGATTTGCTTGTAATCTCTTCCCGCAGGAGCTGAAAGAGCAGATGCTGGCTCTGACATTATACACATGCAGCTGGCTCTCTGCGCCCACAGGCTCTTCATGCAAAGAGCCAGCCAACCGTGGGTCCTGATTTAAATATTTGTGATCTAAAATATTAGATCAGAACGCACTGGTACTAAACAGGCATAGATTGCTTCTTATTGTTATGATTCCCTACATAACACCTATTTACATAGCATTTACACCACGTTAGGTATTGTATGTACTCTTGAGATGATTTGACATAAGCAGGAGGACAAAGCAGGTTATGTGCAAACACGCGATGTATGTGAGGGACCTAAACACCTGCATATCTAGGTGTCAGGGAGGATGGCATGGGCCAGGAGGATGGAAGGACCCAGAAACCAATCTCCTTGCATATTGAGAGAGAGACCACAGCATTGCCGTTGGGTCCCCGATAACCATGTACCACCCTTAGTGGAAGTATTTTGAATTGCAATTACTCAGATGATCAATCATTTGCAAATGAATGAATGGTGAAGAGGGAATTGCAAGCATGTTCCCTTTATTTCAAGACAGAAGCCACTGGAAGCTTTAGCAGGGGAGCAGAGAGTACAGAAGTAGCACAGGCTTAGGACTGGAGGAGGACTGCCTGGAGCAGGACTGTCCACAGGTGCTGGAGAGGCTTCAGGTAGAGGTCGTGCAACAGCTTGCTGTTATTGATGTAGGTGTTCTTGTTTTCATTAACTGAAGCCAAGTCCATTGAAAAATGGTATAAACAGGCCAATTTGATTGCCTGTTTGGTGGTGTGGGGAAAAATGAAAACAGGCTCCCCAGATCTGAAAAATAGGNATTTCATCTTTAAAAATTTCAAACGTTCTCTTGAAGTTATTTTTTTGATCATTTTCTTCTGGTTCTTCCATATTTGGTTGTTCAGGTTTTAGTTTTGTATGGACTTTAGGTTTTACTGGTATTGTGTTCCTCCTTGTGGTACCTTTTCTACTCATCTTTTCTGTTGGTTAATTGGGATTCTGTTCTGGTGGAGATCATTGACTCTGGGTCAGGTCGTTGGCTCAATCCTGGTCTGCAGTGTCCCAGAACTGGGTTGGCTCCTAGGGCTGGACCTGCTCCTGGCTTCTTCTTCCAGTGGAGCTTGTTTCCTCCAGCTTTTGCTGTGCTGTCCTAGGAGTCTCGTTCAACTCCACTCCTGTGGAATTTGTTGCCCAAGGTGGAGTTCCCTGCCTCGGGGCAACTATGGCTTATGTTACCGCCTTTGATCTGTATCTGTAAATCCTAGTCTGGATTCCCTCCTGCAGAAGTTCCTGGGTTGGAGTTGGACCTGGAAAGGTTTCTGTCTCCGGTCTGCTGCCTGGGTGCGCCCGAACCCACAGAGGACCTGCTTACTACCCCAGAGGTCTCAGACTCGTGCTGGGACCCGCAGGGGATCCAGGTTCCTGCTTATTCCTTTTGATGTTCCAAACCGGTGCCTGAACCCACAGAGGACCCGGCTCAGGTCTACTCTCTCTGAGGTCTCAGACTTGCGCCTGACGTCTCCGCGATCTCTGGTTTCTATCTATTCCCTCAGAGGACCCAGGTTCACGCATATCCAGGCTGGCAGAGGTCCTGGCTCTGGTCTAGTTCTTGGGAGGTCCTAGAATTTTGCCCGGACCCACTAGGCTTAGGTAGGCTTAGTTCTACTCCCTTGAAGGTCCTGGACCCACGTCTGGACCCTCAGTCTTCTCTGACTCTGGCTCACTCGTTCAGGGGTTATTCCCTTGTACCTGTTCTGGTGGAGATCATTGGTTCTGGGTCTGGTCGCTCGTGACCCGGGACTGGGCTAGCCTTTTTCTTAAGCTGATTCGCACTTATATAATATGACATATAATTAGTTTTCATATGATTTAGTCTTCATATGATAATAAGGGGAGAGGAGTCAACATTTTGCAATTATCAGAAGCCCTGCTGCAACCGGCCTCTTTCTTTTCTAGGGCTTCCAGTCATTTCTAATCAACTGTGTGTTGGCACCTTTACTCACTTGATCTGTCCCACCCACTAAGTTAGGAGATCTGCAGGGTGAGCTTTGGATCTGTTTCATTCAGTGCCAGGTTCCCAAAGTTCCTCCACCCCACTGCAGATGTGCTGAGGGAGAGGATGAACTTGGAATGGGCATTTAAGGAAGAAACAAGATAACTGATGACTGGTCCACCACACTGAGAGATGTTTTCAGGGGCACTCTGCTACCCATCCCTTCCCAAGCCACAACCCTTCCTCTAAAGAAAGACTGCCAGGGATGGTGAAGTCTGTAACTATGTGGAGAAGATGTCTCAGCATGGCAGTATGCATACATACATATATCTACCCATGTGAATGTGCATTTAAGTATCTCTTGCTTATCTTTAGAATACTAACACAGTACTAAAACACATGAAATGTTTGCACCTCAAGCATGATCCTCAGAGGAGATTTCTATGTGGCTTATAGCCTCAAGGGACAAAGAATGGACAAGAGTGTCAGAGTTCAGAAACTCAGCTTGCATTTGGAAGACTCAGATCCTGGTTTGGTGGCTTCTCAGAGACCCCAGCTTCTTTATCGCCCACAGTCAAGCTCATGTGGTCTCTCTAGAGGCAGCATCTGGATGTCTGGATTCTTCATTTCCACCTAGTCCTTGTTGGCTCCACGAGTAGGTGCGATCATTATAATGTGATATTCATACAGTTAATTTTTTAAAGTTTAATTTCACTTCAGTTTATCAGTGGTAGAATCCCTGCTGGCATGCCATTTAATTTGCTTTCCATGCTAATGATGATTCTGAAGCTTTTTAAAGAAATGATTATATGATAATACCCAATTTGATGGTGGATTCAAGCCATCATCTACAGGGATGGGATCATAACAAAGCTCCCTGGGGCATCCATCCCTGTAATGTGTTCCAGGAATCTGACTGCATCTGCTGTGCTCTGGGATACAGAGGAGTGAGAAGAGGAAGGCCTAGCCCTTTTCTGGGCCAGAGGCAGACTGCAGACCCTGGGCAAAAGTTGTGAGAGGTCGCCGGGCGGTGGTGGNCAGACCCTCTTTGTGTCTGAGAGTTGGGAAGGCATGGGAAACTGGCCAAGTAGCGGTGAGAAGAGCGACCGAAGAATGAGGAGATGGGTTTATTTGTAGGCGTTAAGGAAAAGGGCCCTGGGATGTGGCATGATTTGCTTCTCTTTGAAGCATGCTCTCAAGGTTTCCATTTTAATTACATCAGTGGTGACTAGAGGCACACTGCTCAGGCATCGCCTAGGCAACCCTCCGTCATGGATGCCCACACTGGGCAGAGGCCAGGGAGAGGGCGGCTGGATCACAGCAGGGATTTCTGACCCTGCCACATTTGAGGGGCTCCTTAAATGTCAACATATTCCATTATCCCCACAGGTGGATGCTTGTGCTTTTAGCAGCTTTTTGTGTTTTGTATTTGCTGACACCGTGGTGGCGCCCACCCTTCCTTGACGACAAAGCTCAGGTGTAGGTTTCTAGTGTGCCCGAGTTCTTGGAGCACTGGGTTGCTCTGGGGCCCTAATGTTGGTCCTTGTAGGTCAAGAGACACCTGGAAATCATTGATGGCAGAGATGGTAATGAGCCTCCCAAGGTGTCCTAAGAGAAAGCACAGAGACCTTTTCATGATGGTCCTGGAGCAGAATCAAGCTAGAAACAGGCAAATTCTGATGTAGGCCTCTGAGCCTGGAACCTGAATTTTTTTTTTCATTATTGTTTTTTTTTGTCCTTTTTCATTTTTTTTTGAGATATGGCTTTACTATATAGCCAAAGTTGGCCTAGAACTCATTATGTATCTCAGATTGACCTTAAACTCATTGGGTCCTCCTGCCTTGGACTTCTGAGTGCTAAGATCACAGGTGTGAGCCACTGTGCCCAGTTCTAGGGCTTCTTCCTTGCACTCCTGTCAAAATCACTTGTGTTCATGACTTTCTCTGGGGTCTGCCATTTTCCCAGAGTCTCGAGAACTCAGGAATCTTGCACGATTCTGTGCTCCTTTCTCTGCCTCCACAGAGCCATATGGAGGCAGTGGGAATGGTGACACTGCAAGCGTTGTCCCCATCTCACAGTGAGCACTGCACTGGGAGCCATGCTGGAGATGGGCTTCTCATCCTGTATACCTGTGGCATGTGAAACTCCTTCCCGGTGGGCTTTCCTGTCTTCTTTTGCAGAGTTACACCCAAGGCCAAGAAAGTAGGAAATCATGACAAGATCCTACAGGCAGTGGCAGAGAAAGGGACTTGGGAGGGCGTCCTTGACTTTGCTGCTTTTTCAAATGACAGTCTAATAAGGTCCCCTAATGGGAATCCCACACATGTATGCTGCTTGCCATCCAGGCTGCTCCTGGAGAGCTGGGAAACAAGAGCTTGTTTCTACAGGTGAGGCCAACCCACTGGGCACTGAGGTGAGGTCTCCCATCATGACAGGTGTGGTCTTCTGGCCTTTAAGCCTCCTTCGGCACTCTTGTCTCAAGAGGTGTGTACGCTCGCCGCTCTGTAAACCATAGCTGTTTGTGTTTGCCCTCAGGAGACCTCGACCTTGTTTTGAGCTGGGAAATAAACACTCTAGTCAAAGGTACTGAGTTCCTGACTCAGGACACTTACTTACTCTTCTAGTCAGGGATGGACACCTAAGCCCATGACTGAAGGAAGACAACAATGTGGGGGGAAAGGAACAGAAAAGACCTGTCTGCCACAATCGGAAAGCAAGCAAAAAGGGGCCATAGCATGCAGGAAGGGACACAGCATGCAGAAAGGGACACAGCATGCAGAAAGGGACACAGCATGCAGAAAGGGACACAGCATGCAGAAAGGGACACAGCATGCAGAAAGGGAAACAGCATGCAGGAAGGGACACAGCATGCTGGAAGGACTGTAGCATGCAGAAAGGGCCACAACATGCAGGAAGGGGCACAGCATGCAGAAAGGGCAGCGCATGCAGAAAGGACCGCAGCATGTCAGCAGGGTGGTACTGGGGTTGAGAGGCTGATCCAGCCTCATTCTTGAGAGTGAAGATATTTTCCTCAACTTGGTGTCCTGAGCACCTGTGCAGTACTTTAAACCTAGCTCTGAGAAATCTAGCTTTTTTTTCTTTATTGATATTTATTGAGCTCTACATTTTTCTCTGCTCCCCTTCCTGCCTCTCCCCTCCCCACTTCAGCCCTCCCCCAATGTCCCTATGCTCCCAATTTACTCAGGAGATCTTATCTTTTTATACTTTCTCATGTATATTAGGTCTATGTAAGTNGAAGAGCACTCATGGTGATGGCTGCTGCATATTGAGATAGATTACATGTTAAGGAAAATCATTTCCCACCAATCACTGACTAGCTGAGACACCCAAAGCTAGTTAGGCCAGCACTAGAATGACCACCCAGGGGTCCCCACTTCTGGACAGAATACTTTTTACCACCTAAGTACCTGCCACTTAATCCATCCATAGCACCGCGGAATTCTGAGCCCAGGGCTGAACCTGAGCTGTGGAGACCTACAGGCTTGCTGCTTTGTGTCTTTGTTTCATCATAATGAGACAATCAGAAGGTTATGATGTCAGACATTTCCTTTTATTGGCTTTTAGGAGACTCCCTTTGGAAAACCCAGAGGTACTGGAGATGCTCATCTACAACCTCCTTGAAGAACGTGGTGAGAAAAAATTCATACATATAGCTATGTCTATGAGCAGTGCAGTTCTGAGCGGTGTTCAACTAGAAGCGCTTCTGCAGGGCAGACTGGATATTCTTCAGCAGGCCCCACTTAGCTCGGTTCTTCCCGCGCCCATCTGGTGTTACCACCTGCAACAGGAAGCAAAGAGTGCATGGGACCAGCCACAAAGGGACACCGGCTCCTAGAGCACAGGCCCACTCCATACACCCTGACAACCATGGAAAGCCTGAAAGGCCAGTCCCCCTTAGAGATCCAGCCTCAGGGCACCACAGAGCTTTCACAGTGCCCACAGCTATTCTGCAGATTAAGTTTTACTTCTTTATAGGTGTTCCTATAACCAGATGTGGGCAGGCATGATAAACTAGCCCCCAGATGGGCTTTCTCATGGAACCCCACTCCGGACTCTGGGACTTTCTCTTTCTTTCCCATCTCTCATCAGTTCTAAGTTTCAGCTGAGGCGTGTGGTTTCTTTAGTAAACTTGGAGTGACCTGCTTTGGGGACATGACAGGCTTTTTGTTTGTTTGAAATCTCTGTAGTCTCAACTTTGCCTGAGGTAAAGAGCAGATTCTTAGAGATGTGCATGAAAGATGAAGAGACCGTAATTTGTAAGATGTTCAGTACCCCGCTCCCATACAAGTGGGAATGCTTTGTAATAACTTTGGTAAAGTGAACGGCCCTTCAGGACCAGCCACAAAGGGACATTCATCTACAACCTCCTTGAAGAACATGGTGAGAAAAACACATAGAGATACGTATAGCTACGCCTATGAGCAGTGCAGTTCTGAGCGGTGTTCAAAGGCTAGAAGCCCTTCTGCAGGGCAGACTGGAATCAGTGCTACCTGGGGAAGGCAGACTGTACCGGGCGGCAGGACCTTCTCAGAAACCTCAGAGATCAGCTTCATCATGGTTGCCATAGCTTACTTTGAAGGTGGTGGGCCTCTTCAATTCTCTGACCTGGTAACATTACCATCCCCTAATACACATTTACTGATGAAATGTATTTATTTAGGGAGTAAAGTTGGGATGAAAGATCCCACTGCCCATACAACATTGATTAATGAATACATGGGGTGGGTTGGATTTGGTGGAGAAAAAGAGATGCTTACATAAACATAAAGTTTCTATGATTTTTTAATCTTTTATATTTATATTGAGCAAAAATAGAGGTGATACATAGATATAATCCTGATAATGATGAAATAAAAATACATGCTACATACAGAGCTACTGGGGAAAGTGGAAGAAGCCTAAAGGTGCTGTGAGTTACAGGGTTTGGAACTTCATTAAAAAGTAGTATTTTAAAGTTTTGTCTTAAACTATAGTAGGGATCTTCGAAGACAAACACTAAATGATGTAATGGACAGAGGGGGTTGAAGAGTGTTTATGAACAAGAGAATCAGACAGAACAGAGGCCAGAAGAAGCAGGAAGGCAGGCTTGAAATGCCACTGAAATTGAAATTACAGTTGGTGTCTCCTTGTCCCAAGAACCTGACTCAGCACTCTCCAAGAGAATCACGCTGGAGCTGTGTGATGGGGCAGTTCTGGAAAAGGAGAGGCACGTGAAGGCTCACCAGCTCCTGGAAGCTCGATTTGATAAACTGATTCTAGAATCACATAAAAACAGTGCGGGCAAACAGTGATGCACCCAGATCACTTATGACCGCAGATGCAATGATATAAAATCAGACACAAGGTAACTGAAATATGTTAGAATGGCGTAGTAAAACAATACACGGTGACAACCAAGGACTTATTTCACGAAGCTAAGTAGAACCCAGCATCAGGAGAGACAACCATAGTGCTGGGAGATGCTTAGAACAGAGCTTGGGCTTAGCCTGGGCCAGGCTCTTGGGTTTAGTTCCTGGCACCATAACCAAACCAAACCAAACCAAAAAAATCATAATTTACTTCATTAATAATGACCTAAAGGAGAAAAATCATGCAATTATGTCAAACCATGCAAATCAATAATTTTCTATGGACAAGCTTGCAGAAACCTGGAAGTCAGAGGGCCTTTCCTTAACTTGAGGCTATAAACCTAAAAACTGAATAAAAACCATTAAGACAAGGGAGAAATGACAAGTGTATCCGGTACCACTGCTGCCATTTTATGTATGACTCAAGGCTCTCGCTAAAGCGATTAGGAAAGAAAAAGAAATATAAACTCAAAGACTGCGAGGGAAGAGATAAAATCACCATTACTTATAAATAATAAGATCATATACCTGGAAAAACAAGTCGAATCAGATAATAGAGTCCATAAAGATTTGCTAGAATTCAGGTTTATCTACAGAGAACAGTAGTTCTTCTGAGCCAGCCATCTATTAGGAATATACTAAGACAAAGAACACATCCTCAGAATATCAAAGTTTGTGCGCTATTCACTTTTTTATCTTTCTAGATATATTTAAGGGGTACAATGTCTGTTGATATACATACACATGGTGGAACATTCCAACAAGCAAATCAGTAAATCTGTCATTTCACACAACCACTGGCTTACTATGTGACTCTGCATCTAAAATCATAACAAATTTAGAACACGTGACACAGTGTCATGCTGCTCATTAGCTCACGAAACTACATAGTTTACCCAGGAACATGGGGTTGGAGACCCCAGAAAACTTCGTAAATGTTTGCATAAATGTTCAGACATACGGCAAACATAACAACTGCCTTCCAATTAATTACTCGCTGGTGTTCTAATCAAATTCTGTCTGGATTTAAAAAAGAATTTAAAAAAAATAAGCATAGTGAGTTCCTTCAAATTTGTATAAATAAATGAGCCTCCAAGGTTAACTAATTTAGGATTTTAAAATAAACAAAGGTAATGGGGATGCCTGGCACTTTCTCATAACATCTCAAAGCTGACGCTAAGAGCCAGTCAAAGCAGAGAGATACCGGCACGAGTGGAGGCCCTTATATATACTCACTCAGTCTATGAACATCTTCACTCCAGTTTGAGACAAAAACCTCGAGGCTTCCATTCTTCAGTTCCTAGCCCCATAACTCACATCACTCTTAGCTGCTTTCCCTTCCCTGTGCTCCATGTGCACCTTACAGTTTTCAGTTCACCTTTATTGGGATACATGCGTATACTGTCTCCATTTTTGCCCAGCATCGGCAGGTCTGTCAATATATATACAATATTATCTTTACATGCTTTTTTTTTGTCAAAGCAGAAAGCATAATGCTGAGATGATATACTAGGGGATTCAGAAATGAGCCCCTAAATATATGGGTAGCGAATATAAGCTCACGGTCGCACCTTGACCCTACACTATGGAGTTGAGGCCATCCTGGGAGATAGCATCGGTAAATGGGCTCAGCTGTGGAGAGCAGCTGCTGCTGTTCTTGGCATTACATTCAAAGGTAGACTCTGTATGAAAAGAACTTGAAAAGTGAAACTACAAATTTCGTAAAAGAATATTAGGAGATTATCTTGGCAAGGAGTTTTTAAACAGCACCCGAAAAGGTCAAACCAAGGGGAAAAAGCTATGGCTTCGATATATCAAAGTTCAAGACTTCTGCTGCTTCGTGGACTACAATATGAGCAAAGGTAATAGACAAATATCAGAGAAGTGGAAATATTAGCAATGTCTCAAACCATCATCTGGACTATATGGCATCCCGTGATCCACCAAATGGAGGGGTGTGCAGTAGGGAAGTGGGCAGAGGGAGGGTGTGCTGACAGAAGGAACCCTGGAAGGGAATAAGCATTTGAAATGAAATGTAGAAAATGAAGTCAGATGGCATAGCTATCAGGAAGAAAAACAGAAGAGATCTTGATAGATGCAGGTAAAACATAGGGTATAAGGGCCCTCTTTTCTTATGGAAATAGTCATGGGTGTGGCCAAATGAGGTATACCCCCTATTCCATGACCCAGAGATTTCAGTCATAGTGCATTTCTTATATGAGGTGACTTGTATCCTTCTGAATTCACATATCATTATCCTAATCTCCAGCACCTCAGATACGATTCTGTTGGAACAAGGCCTTTAAAGAGGCGATGAAGTTAACATGAAGTCATTAGACCAGCTGCACTCTAACCTGGCTGCTATTCTTACAAGAGGAATTGAGTGTAGACCTTAGGGATGCATGGGGAAAGATCACTCGGGAGCACAGTGAGCAAGACTTCCCTGAGCCATAGCAACTTACTGTAGCTCTACCTGACCCATAGAAAAACCAGAGAGATTTTATACCTCCGTCCCACCCACAAACTGTCACATGCTGTCTGTCACAGCATTATTGGAGGGAACCTGGGTGTCCACACTGAGTAGACTGGTGACAGGCAAAAAACAAATGCACACTAGGATGGATGGCATAGCATCAGCAATTCAGGGACAAAATACCCATAGTGATGTAGATCAGCAGTTCTCAACCTGTCGGGGCACCTTTGGGGGTCAGGTGACCCATTCACAGGGGTCATCTAGGACCTTCGGAAAACAACGATATTTACCTTACGTTTTGTAACAGTAGCAAAATTACAATTATGAAGTAGTAACAAAAATAATTTTATGGTTGGGGGTCACCACGACACAAGAAACTGTATTAAAGGGTCGCAGCATTAGGAAGGTTGAGATTTACTGATGTAGACGGATCATTCAAACACAGTGTTCAGAAAAAAGGGTAAGGGAAGAAAAGATGAACCTAATGCTCTTGTGTGGATTAATTACATAGCAATACGTATCTTGTAAGAACACACAAAAGCAAAGCAATACAAGTAAATCCTTCTTAGGACAGATATCACAAAACAGAACATAAAAATCAGGCACAAAAATTAGTACAGATGGTTGAGAGGTATAATATCAATCAAACCTTGTAGACACAAAGTTCAAAAGCAAAGCAGGCTCAGCCTGAGATGGAGTTATACTTGTTCTCAGGGTCAAGCTTCTCTGGCTGCAGGGCGGGTAGAGAAGGACCGGGAGACTGACCTACAGGAACGTTTCGGGTTCTTTGGAAAACAGTAAGCAGTAGGACACAGAGAAATACAAAGTGTGTCCATTCTTCAGGGCCTGGAGCCACTGAGCTTGAGCCTGAGTAGGCATCTAGGGAAGAGGTGTCAGTCCTATAGGTGATACAGTGTCGGCCACATGGTCTGTCCTTCAACCTCAACCTTTAAGAAGATGTATGACAGCCTGCAGAGAGGATACTCTCGTGATCAGTACTTCGTGGCAGACAGGCCGCTCTGTTCTGTGTCCAAGTCCCAGCTGCATCACGGGCTCAGGAGGGGGCCCTGCAGAGACCCAGGGTGACCAAAACTGACTTCTTGAGCACATAGATACTGAGGGACTGACTGATGGAGAAGGACTTTGAGACTGCCTGGGGACATGAGTGCCTGCATTCTCTGAAGGGCTCTAAAGACCGGGGAAAGCATCAGTTAGTGAGCATTGCCAGGCTCGAGGCTTTACCTTTAAATCTGATGAAATTTAGTAATCCAATTTATAGATTAGAGTGGCAGATCAATGGACCCTCACATAGAACTTTGTCTGAACCCTTGAACCTCTGTGTTCCACAGCAAAGGGGACCTTAGGATGATTAAGTTAGCTGTTTGAGGGATGGAAGATTTTCCCATCATCATGGGCTCAGTGTTATAAAGGTCCCTCGGGGGCGGGGGGGGGAGGTAAAGGCAGGAAGGAGTCTGAGGGAGGTCTGGTGGTGGGAGAAGGACCTGGTTGGAAGTTGATGTCTTGAAGGAGGAAGAAATGTGAGTTAAGAAATGTGAGCAGCCAGGAAAAGGCAAGGAGTGGGTTCTTCCTCGGAAGCCCCTCCACAGGAGACATTGAAGGCTTTGATTTAGCCAATGAGAACCATTTTGGACTTCCGAGCTGCAGAAATGTAATGACTCGTGCTGCTTAACTGCTAATTTGTCATAGTCCAAAGGAAACACACACAGATGTGCAGTTAGGCTAATCAGGATTTAAAGCATGTGGAGAGACAGGGGAAAGAGGAAGAGGTGATAGCTAAGAATAGGAAGTGGTCAGTGGGTAGACCGGGTACACTGAGGGCCACGGGACGATCAGGAGAAACGGAGGCCAACAGACACAGGAACTGCGCAGAAACACATTTATCTGTCCTTCAAAATAGACCACCAGGCTCTTTGATGTTAGAGGCTTCCAGGTGAAGACCATGAGCAGTAAGGAACCAGGAAAATTAACAGTGTCCATTGTCATGGAGTTTGGCCAGCTGGTGGTGTTGGGATTGGACTCAGGCGCATGAGCCCTAATACAAGGCTTTTTTTCAATACTTAACTGTCCCAGAAACAACAATGGATCTATCAAATAAACAGCTCTCAGGCTTTGATAGCCCCTCTCCAGGTGTTTCATCTCCGGGACTGGGCTCCTAGACTTATTTACAGTTGATTATGACCATGGAAGCTCTGGCTCCTGGCTAGCGCTCTGGCTGTGAATAGGTACAGACCTAGGTTCAACTCAGCCCCTCCTCCTTTGTTCCTCCAGCTGAGCTTCCTTTTTGAGGTAAAATCTGAGTATCTGGGACCATCAGTGATAATGGAGATACAGTGTCTGACACAGATTTGACCTTCAGATGGGACCTTTAAAGTGTTGCATAACTAATTTTCTTGTTTCACATACTGTACTATGTGCCAAAGAAAATTTCTTAAAAAAAAAATCAACAAGTCTTAGGCTATGCAAATCAAGTACAAAAGGCTCTATTTCTCATCTTTTCTAAAGGTCCATATGACGGAAGCATGGTGGTTTGGATAAGAAATGATTATGCTACCTCCTTGCAGCATTCAAATGAAACCTTTTAGAAATATGCATAGCACTAGTGCCAAAGGAAAGAATTTCGATTTTATAGGAAAGAGCTAAAGTCATTACTTTTATGAAGCTTTATAAATGTCATTCAAACACACCATCTTATTTTCATTTGCTGTTGAAGCCTTTACTTATGCAAATCATGACAAGTGTTAAGGAAGCCAGTGTTTCCTCTGGAATGCTAATAGGACCACAAAGAAGGGAGGAAGAATCACTTGTGAAGGAAAAATCTATACTGTAGCTCCTCCAGTCAGATAACAATGAAGCGTCCAGAAAACCTCATTAATTAGGGTTCTGCTCATTTAGATATTGTATAAAAAAGCAAAGAGACAGAAACGCATTGCCCTCTCTTTCATCGAGGGCAAATTAATCTCATAAAGACAATTTTAAGGAGATGCTATTCCTTGACTGGCTGTATAAAACATTCTGTTTTCCGGCATCTTATGATGCTTCGCGATTATTAATTTTATTTATCAGTTTATTTCTTCACTCCTTAATTTAGACATCCACTCGTATATCCATTTGTTTGGTTACATTTTTACTCATGTATTCGTTCAATAACCGTTAAGAAGCTGCTGTAGATAAACTGCTTCGGTAAGCACCGTAGGAGGAAGGATGAATTAGGCAAGAATTTTCTTTGCAAGGAGGTCACAGTGTGAGAGAGAGAGAGATGAAGAGACTCCAGAGGGTAAGATGGCAGACAGATGACAGTCCTCAATTTCTGTCTCCATCCCTAGTCCTCACTCCTAGAGATGACAGATGACTCATTAAGAAAAATAATAACCACTGAGTGCCCTTCATGGGCAAGACATTTTCAAGGGATTCTGAAAGGCTGAGAAGGCAGATAGAATGAGATTAAAGGAAAAATCCGTAGTCAGGAGCATAGAATGTAGTAATGGGTGTGAGGTTTTGGGACTCTGGAGTGAGAGGATCTCCGTGGCAACGGACCAACAGGCAGCAAGGCTGGCTGAGGAATAGCTGAAGAGCCGCCAGGCAGGCATCCTCACCATACTTTCTGGGCATGTGTCTGACCTCTGTGGAATGGGGAGCGAGGCATGACAGCAGGAGGTGATGGGAATAGTCCCACTCTGCAGACCGCATACACCTGCCCCGCCCTTATTTCCCATTCTTCATCATTATTAGAGACAATGACCAATCAGATTCTTTCCCTCAAACATCTGACCGAGTAGCTAAAGTGTGATTAACCAGACTGTTGGGTACTGAGCGATTGGATCACTCAGAGCAGGGATTGAGACCATCAAAAACTACATGAAAGCTGGATTTGGGGGTGCAGAGACTGAGGGGTGACCAAAAATGAGGCAGATTCAGAGAGAAACAGACAAGAGAGGAGGAGAAGAGAATGGAGGGGAGGGAACAGAAGGGGAGAGAAGGGGAAGATGGAAGAAGAGAGTAAGAAGGAAGCAGAGGAGAGAGGAGGGGAGGAGAGAAGAAAGGAAGGAAGGAAAGGATGGGGAGGAGAGGAAAGGGAAAGTGAGGGGCGGAGAAAGGAGGAGAGGATGATAACTTCCTAGTTTGCATGGACATCAAACGTGTCTTCCAGATGTATCTTAGAAGTCTCTTCTAAACCCTAACTGAATACACACATCCTTTTTACTTTTTAAAGAGCCTCTAAGACTTATTCAGATTCCAAAGAGCATCTCCACAGTTACATAGCAAGAGAGCTCTTGGCAGTCCCGGTATTCTTAATATCAATCCGATGACATTCATGAGTGTGAGCCACTTGGGAACTTGAAGAAGAATCAGCTCTCCAGTACAAAGAAGAATGGTTTGTTTCCTTGCTTTATGGAGCTCACCTGATTTGTTCAGTGTCTTCTTTTTTTTAACTCCCAGATGGACCAAAGATAATTTTAGTATAAATATGTCTTAAATATTACATGTACCACAAGTTTTATTTGCTCTCTGTGAGAAATTCTAATTTAACTGGCTGTCCTGACTCTTTGCTAAATTTCACACCTCATCTTTGTAGGGTGTTTGTTTTTCCAGATAGTAATTATTCTTCCTCTCATACAACCATGGCGTGTTTACTAGTCCCTGACTGTGGTGGGAATAAGAATTAAGCTTGGTTTTAACTCTGAATTTCTGTATTCCAACATAAAGCCTAGACCAAGTGGTATTGGGTTCATCAGTACCTACCATCCTTAGACCTGCGGTCTGCATCCTCAGTCTGCATAGGTTGTTGGAGACCAGCAGCCCTGCCTCTGGCTGAGACTTAAGTAGCTTTCTGAGCTAGGAGGCAGAATTCTGCTGTCTCTGACAATCTTTAAGCCAATTCTGGGCTCTATCAAGGCATTCCCATTTGAAGGGCCAGAGAGATGGCTCTGCTGGCAAAGACTCTTGACAATAAGCCAGATGACCTCAATTTGATTCCCAGGACCCACATGAGTGAAGTTGAAACTGACTTTTGCAAGTTGTCTTCCTATGACATCCATGTATACACCATGGCATGCATGTGTGTGTATGTATGTGCATGGGCCCCTCCAATAATTTTTAAAAATCAAGAAGCCCAAGTAATAAAAAAAAACTTCTACCTAAGAAATGAATGTACACAGTACCTTGCAGATGTCACTCCACTGCCCAGGACCGTTGTCGTTGATGGCTCTAACCTTGAACAAATACTCCGTGTTGGGGGTGAGGTTGTGCAGCTCCAGGTTCTGCTGCATGATGTCCCGGATTTGTCCACAGAGCTCTGTTCGGACATTGTTAGGAGGGGTGGTAACGAGCTCATAGAATTCCATCTCAAAGGAGTCCACGTTTTCTGTTGGGCATGTCCAGTAAACCTAGGAGAAACGGATGTGTGAACACGGCACAGATATACGCCACTTTGCTGTCCTTCCCATAAAGATCTGTGCTGTTGACTGTGGGCTGTGTGTAATCTGACCCCATCTTCTATCGCTGCTGAGGGCTTTGAGTTAGATCATGGGTAAGGAGGAAGCTCTCGGGGAGGCCTGGTGTGTTACACATTATGGATTTCAGGAACAGGGGGTTGCTCTCCAGGGTTCTGTTCCAGTCAGTCGGCACGGAGACAATGGCCATGGATATGGTTTACATGGATATGGTTTACATGGATATGGTGTACATGGATATGGTTTACATGGATGTGGTTTACAGATGCCTTTTGTGCATCTGCTCTCACATCAGGCACTTCTGTCTCCAAATCGGGAAATCCTCAGAAACCTCTGGAAGGCAGATATCATCCTCCCACTTTATAGGCACAGAAAGGATACATCTGGCAAATTCCAGCAAGTCACAAACCATGGGAGAGTGACACACTTGTCCCCTAGCCTTTTAGAGTGTGCTGGGATGCAAAATATTTCCTTCTCTACTCATGAGGAAGTACACAATAATGGAGACAGAATATTTGTACTCAAATCAGAAGACATCAGCTCCTGAGAAGAGATTCAGTAACAAGTCTTAGACAGCCAATCAGATTTGACATAGAAAAAGTTTATGATAATAGTGTTTTCACATTTATTTAGTGTGTGTGTTTGTCTGTGTGTGCATGCGTGCACTCACACCGTACCAGATATCATGGAGTACATGTGGAGGGCACAGGACAGTTTGCTGGACTCTGTTCTCTCCTTCCACCTCCTGGGTCCTTGAGACAGGACTCAGGTTGTAAGGTTTGGTGGTAAGTGCCGCCATTTTGCTAGCCCTAAACTTAAAAAAATAAAGTATTTTAAATCACCTTTCAGCCTGGTGGCAATGGTCCATGCCTTTAATCTTAGCACTTGGAAGACAGAGGCAGGTGATCTCTGAGTCTTAGGCCAGCCTGGTCTACAGAGTGAGTTCCAAGACAGCCAGAGCTACACAGAGAAAACTAAAAACTTTCTCAGAAAAAAGCAGATTTCTAATACTTTTTATTATATTTTTTGCTAAAGTTAAATGTCATAGGTATAATTAATGTGTAATTTTATGAGTACTAAGTAAATTAACCCAACAAGTAAAATTAGCTAATTTCCTTTGTTTATCCCAACAAGCACATTTATGATAACATGCTTTGGCAATGCAGAAAAGTATAAGGGAAGAAGATAAATATCCTCCTAATCCTCAGGCTGGTTTGTTCCAGTGTCTCTTCTGTCAGGAGAGCCAGCACACTAATGCAATGGGATGGCAGGGCTTCGACTCGTTCTCCTAACTTACACACCACATATTTTATACCGTCAAAAGTCTGGTAAGGCACTGTCTTTCAAACCTCCCATAGAGGCCAGCAGAATGGCTTGGAGAGTAAAGCAGTTGTGGCTAAGCCTGACAACTTGAACTTCAATTCCCAGGATTCCTTCAGTGGAGGGAAAGAACTGACTCACGTTGTCCTTCGAACTCTACATGTATGTGTATGCACACACGTGTGCATACACACACACACAAACTCTCTCTCTTACACACACACACATACACACACACACACACAAATAAAATGAGTACATGTAATGAAACTTAAAAAAAGAAATCAAACCATTGCAGAAATAACTGCCCCCTTCTATATAGCTGAGTAGTCAGTTTTTTTTTTCTAAAATAAATGTTACAAGGAATATTTTGGGGCATAAATCCTCATCTGATTTTTTTTTGTAATTTCTTAGGAAGGGAGTGGGAATTTGGATTGGTACATTTTAAAGTAATAAAATAAAAAAGAAATTTCTAGAAACTAAATTGAATTAAAAGATCTCTAGGATTTTGCAATGCATACTAATAACTTTTAAGACCAACTTGAACATTTTGTAGGCAGACACCCTGAAGATTTGGGGATGATGTCAACATAGACTTAATCATTTTCATTGCAGAACACAATGAATCTTGAGAAAGGCCCATTTCACGACCCTAGAACAGGGATCTTCATTATTAATTGTTATTATTATACGTTAAATCACTGTCTGGTTATAGGTGAGGTGGCAGTGACTTGCTTGGTTGGCTTGATAGGTCTGCCCCCTCAAGCTTATCCAGGGTAAGTTTAGGCAGCATAGGCACCTTCTCCAAGTTGAAGAATTAAACAGAATCCACCAGCCCTTTGCTTCATAGCAGGAGCTGTGGACTCTCTGTAAGCCTGAGTTGGCACTGAGCTGAGACCCACTTTCACCAGAATTCACTAATGTCACCTGTACTGGGCCCTGCTGGTTCAGGCATCTCTTGGGTGAAGACAGGGAGGAACACTGTGCTGTGTTTGAGGGTCTCCCTTGTACAGCTCCTGTGGTATTAGTTTTAGCCTCTGAAGCAAAGATTAAAATGTCTTGCAGAACAGGAAGGTAAAAGTTGGCCTCTGTGTGGTCTTCATTTTCTTGTGTTTAGACTCTACCTAGAAGTGCAGTCTGCAGACAGCAGCCTTGGCAACACATAGGCTGTGGGAGACAGACTCTGAGGCCCCGAAACTGGATGATACAGTCTCTACCTTCTAACAAGTCTTCAGGAAATGCCAGTGTTTGGAAGCCATGAGTCTAGACATCAAGATGCCTGTTATCTTTGGGAGAGGGTCAGAAAACGAGTTCTGCCATATGGAAGCAGGCCACATACTAACATGGGGAGGTATGTCCCTGTAAGAACCTCGAAAGAGGCAAGAAACTCTCTAATTCAATATTTAGTTGCCCAGCAACCCTTTGCCTCTCTGAATTTGAATCAGGTACTCCATAAGCAATTTAGTTTAAGCTCAGGTGGATTTTAGAGAGATGATAAGGGAAAGACCATTTGTCCATGTTAGTCAAGAAGGCCAGTGACAAGTCTTGTCTTAGATGATGATGGGCGCAGAGATCTGTGCCCCATCACCCCTAAAAAAGATGGATATCAGCAGGGAACTGGAATTTTCCTGGGGATTGTCATTCCAATCTTTTCAAACCATGGGGAGTCTGAATTTCAGAGAGGTGGCAGTTGAGAGGCACATACAGCTGGCAGCCAATGGAGACTGTTTTCTAACCCATTCCTGGACTGCTTCCCACATTCAGGGGCTCCCAAGCCATTTTGAAACTTGCTTTGGTTCCAACTTGATTCACTTACTTTTTGCTTCTTCTTTCTTTTCTTAATTAATTAATTTTTATTTACTTATGGTATGGTGGGTATGAATGTGTGTGTGAATGTGTGCTCACTTGACTTTTACGTTAGTGTGAAGATCAGAGGTTGATACCATCTTCATTTTCCCTATCATATTATTATTCTATTTATTTACTTATTTATATTTATTTCTTAGACAATGACACTGAACCTGGAACCCCACTATTTCCACTAGCCTAGCTGATCAGGAAGACCCTGGGATTCCCCTGCCTCTGCCCCTGCCCCTCAGCACTGGAGATACAGAGGCACACACTTTGACATGTGTGATGAGGATGCAGACTCGGGTCCTCATGCTTGCTCAGCCAGCACCTTGCCCACTGAGCAGGGCAGGGGGTTTACATGCACCTATCACTGAGATTTCATTACACGGATGGACTAAGGAACATTCAGAATTCTACGTTATTTGGCTAGGCTAGAGTCTAGAGGAGCAGATTCGAGTGACCACATTCTAGACACCAAAGAGGTATGAACAACCTTTTCTGACCCCCTGCTTTCATTCTGTGCCCCACACCATCCCTTTATCTTACCTTGGCAGCTCTTGGATACACCAGAGTCTGGTAGATGACAATTGGGCCTGGGGGCTTCACAGAGGCGTCATTGAATGAGTACCAGTTGTGGAAGCTATTGCTGCTCTGTGGGGGCTGGGTTTCCCCCGTGGCACTCCAGTAGGTATAGAGGCCGTCAGTCGGTTTGGCAGGTGCAGCAGACTGGGCCCTCCCAAAGGCCTCTATTCCCATCTTGGCCTTGTCGTTGGTGGCATTGAAGGACAGCAAGGAGGAGCTTCGCTGGTATATCTGCTGGTTGCCGAAGCTGTGGGTGCTGAACGTGACCTTCCTGGTGATCATCATTTCTGAGTGGATAGGATACTGGGAAGGGAGAGAGTCCCCCGAGGAGCAAGTCTTCTTAGGTCCCGTGGGAAAGAGCTCGTGGATGGCACTGGAGAGTTCAGCAAAATCCAAGGGAATGCAGTGTAGGGAGTGCAGCCGCAGCTGAGGGTCGGGTCTGAAGGTGTTCTGGATGCCCTCCTCGATCTGGTCCACCAGGATCTTAGCCGACTGCAGGAAGGCCACCTGTCCCGTTTCCTTCAGCGCTTCCTTGGAGTAGGCGATCAGGCCGTCCATCTCATTCACCTTCATGGTGGTGATGTACACATACTTCTCAATCTCCTTCTGCCTGGACACCTCCAGGTTCTCTATCTGCTCCATGATGATCTTCTCTTTCTCTTGAAGGATGGCTCGCAGTTTAAGGAACCCGCTTCTGATCTCCTTCCGCTTGGCCTCCTTGTCGGCTTTAAAGCTGTTCTTTAAAATGTTGAATTCCATCAGGTCGTTATCAATTTCGTATCGGACTGAAAAACAATCAAGTTGGCTACTGTGAAAGTTTTCATCTTCTCAGATGTCAAAGCCGTATCAAACTGGAGCAAATCTCTGCAGGCTCAAAGGAAACGAATGGGGAGAGGGGAAGGGAAGACACCTGGAGGTGGGCTGACACAGGCTAGGACAGGCTTTTGAAAGAAAGGGCCCTCTGTTCTCCCCCCCCCCCATGCCCCAGGTATAACTTTCCTCTTTATTTCTCTTGTAGCAGAGGAAAAAAAAATATCTGATGACTGCTAAATGCTGCCTTACAAAGACTGGTCTAGAGATCCTCAGCATTGACAGTGGGCTACTCCTTATAGATATGGACTCTAAGTGGCACTAGGGCCCCATCCCAGCTACCCAATAATATTTGTGTAGAGTGTCTTTCACTGTTTAGCACTGGTGCTGGAGACTGGGTGAGTGTGTGACTCACTAGCTGCCATGTGCTGACCACTTTAATTAAGCACGGCTGTCTTATCCATGGAGGAGATTTTAGCATCTGCACCGTATGATCATTGAGACCAGACATGGAATATTCCAAAGGTATCCTGGCTAGTTTTATGTCAGCTTAATACAACCTGGGGTCATCTGGGTAGAAGGAATGTTAATAGAGAATATAACTCCATAGGATTGACTTGTATGCAAGTCTCAAGGCATTTTCTTGATTGATGATTGATAATTGATGCAGGAGGGCTCTAACACTGTGGGTGATGTCACTTCTGGGTAGGTGGTCTTGGATGGTATGAAACCATATGTTGAGCAAGCCATGAACAGCATTCCTCCATGGTTTCCATTTCAGTATATGCTTCCAAGTTCCTGCCTTAAGTTCTTCCCATGATTCCCTTCAACGATAGACTATGATGAGGAAGTGTAAAATAAAGTGAATCCTTTTCTCTGAGTTGTTTTTGGTCATGGGGTTTTAGCACAGCAATAGAAAATGTAAGAAAAGGCTTGACAGTGGTGGTGTACACTACACCTTTAATCCTAGCACTTGGGAAGCTGAGGCAGATGGATTTCTGTGAGTTCGAGGCCAGCCTGGTCTACAAAGTGAGTTCCAGGACAGTCAGAGCTGTTACACAGAGAAACCCTGTCTTGAAAAACAAAAACAAAAAGGCAAAGGATTATATGGCCCTCTCTAGAAGAAGCCATTTCCCTAAATGGATTTCAAGGTCTCACTGGGGACGAAGACATGTCTGACCTGGTGGAGACACATTCAGAAATTATGAACACTTTACTGAAGTCTATGAAATAGCATTGTACTTGGTTCCACTATAAAAATCAGGGTCAGTTCCTCTATAGAAATTGTATCATGTAGCCAGTATGAATAACTGTGAACATGCAGGCAGAAGGAAAACAGAGGCTGGGCAGAGTATTACTGGCTGTTTGGAGTTTTTTCCTGTTACTATGTATCCATTAGCAGCTGAATTCTGAATTGGTTGCCTACAGCTTTGACAGAAAGTTCATGGTAGATACCTTCAACTAAGATGACTCTCAGGATTAGATTAATTATTCCCCCTGGAAAGCAGGAGGTGGGGGATAAAAATAACCTCCATGTTCAGTAACAAAGAAACGCCTCTTTTTTCCCCTTTGGGAAATGAGGCCAAAGCTTAGGAAGATTGTGACAAAGATCAAAGAGCTTTATGAACTTATTATACTCCAGAGTGGGGCTCCCGCCACCCCACCCCGCACCCCAGGCTTTGGTGAGAGGCTGAGAGCATGTTTCACAAGACTGACTCTGATCACAGCAACCCAATGAAGAAGCTACCATTATCCTTCCCATTTTATAGATGAAAAAACTGAGTCACAAAGACGCAGTGACTTAGTGACACTAATGGCTGGTGGTAGCTCTCACGAATGTCATGACAGTGACTTGCTGGCTATGTCAGGGTCTCCCACTGTCTGGATTTTTCCACCACATGAAGTAAGGCTCCCTAACATGTGCTCCATACCAACTTCCGGCCTTTTCCACAGTTGGGAGTTACCCTGAAGGGGAGTGGGAAACCGACCAGGACCTGCTTTGAACTTGGCGATGGCGCTGAAGAGGGCTGCAGACCTCTCGGAGCAGGCATCTATGAGGCTGACCGTGTCATGGCCATTGTGGAAAGCAATCTTGCAGAAGGTACAGAGCAGCTGGTTGTCGCTGCGGCAGTACTCGGTGATGCGGCTGGATGGGTGATGGATGCAAATCTTCTCGTCCTGGTCCTCGGCGCTGGTGTCCACGAAGACGTGGTCCTGCATCGCCACGTCCAAGTGGAAGGCCTTGAGGCAGTCGTTGCACAGGTTGAGGCGGCAGGTGACACAGCGCTTGTAGGCAATGCGACGGCGGCGGCACGCCTGGCAGACGATGGGCCCCGAGGATCGGTCGAAGCGCCACTTGAGGTAGCCATGCTGCTGCATGTAGCGTTTGGTGAGGCGCCCGCGCAGGTAGTTTTCTGGAAGTTGCATCTGGTGGCTGTAGGGCATGCAGTGCGAGCGGTTGCACATGGGGCAGATGAGGATGAAGAAGTTCTCAGTGACCTCGGCATGCTTTTGCAGCTGCCGCAGGCATTTCTCACACAGGCTGTGGTTGCACGGCAGCATGAAGGAGTGCAGGCGCAGCCGGTTGCACATGGGGCAGGTGAGATGGCTCACCAAGTGACTGCTGGCGGGCATGGACTTCAGCTCCTCCAGCTGAGTATCGCTGCTCCCTATGCGGAGGGCGGTCTTGGAGCTGAAAGGAAAAGCAAACACAGATGTCAGGAGCACACTCAAGAACTCCAGAAGGATCTACCCAGAGAAATGACCCATTGGAATGGTGACGCAAAGGCTCTTGCTTGCTGCCTGGCTCTTTTGCTTGCCTCCATTCTCTTAGTAAATAAACTCAGTAAGGCATTTGGTACCTGCCCCTGGTACCGATGCCATAGCGTTTTTAAAGATGATTAAGATGGAATTTAATTCCTATTTGGACTGAGTACAGTCTCTAGGTCCAGCCCGAGTCCTGCAGTGCCCTCCTGCTAATTTTAATTTTGAGGGAAAGAAAAGCAGCAGAGTGGTGGCGGTGTGGTGTGGTCAGCTGGGCCTGGACGTTCCACTGCATGCTAGTAACACCACAGAACATCAGCAGGGCACAGGGCCACCATGACTTTGATGGACCCGAGCGGAACTAATACCACTGCATGATGCTGGAACTCAGACCAGAACATTGTCCAAACCACAAAAATGACCCCCCACCTTCCTGTGCAGGGGAATGTGAATGATGACGCCTGTTCTTTCTCTTTCCAGAAGCAGATTCGGGCTCCATATGTTCTAGCTGCCTTCTAGACAAGAATAAGAGACCCAACAGATTGACTATTCTCACTCATAAGAACCCAGTCCTGTCATGGCCTGTGATGCCTTCTTACCCAGGTATCTCTCAAGGGCGTGGAGTGGGACATTCCCACTTGATACAATGAATCAATAAATCTAATCTTGCCCAATTACAAGGGTGCTTTTTGTGGCTGTGCCCGGAAGGCAGTGACATGACCATTACTGTTGTATGTGGGATGGGACATAGGGAGGTACTAAAGGGCCTTTCTAAGACAGCAAGAGACAATCTGAGCTGTGCTATAACCCCTGAGAGTTGATTTTCAGATCACCGGCAATACACAAGGGTCTGTCTCCGGGAAACGAACACAAGATGGGGCAAGGAACTTTTAGAGATGCCCATTCAGAGAACTTCTTAATCTCTTTTGTGCTTAGTTTTTCCAACTGTAAGTCAAAGATTACAGCCCTTCCTTGGGAGTTTGTAAAGTACGAGAGATGCCCATCGTAAGTGTGAACATGGTCGCTGTCAGCACTCTCCCATGCGACGCCCACATGTAAAGGAGGGGACCATGATGGGGAGACCATGATGGGAGGAACTCATAGTCAAACCCATAAATGCCCACGCATGAGTTACAGGTCTCTATTTGTCTAATATCTGAGGTCGGCTTCATGTATTCAGTTGCACGAGTTACAAATGCTGGGTCTGTGCTTGTGGAATTCAAGTGCTCGCTCTGAGCAGCTGCAGTCAGCATAAAAGCAGCTCAGGGAAAGAAGAGACCTGGCTGTGGGAACAGAGATGCAGGCCGAGGCACAGTTTGTAACTATTCTTGTTGTTTCCCTGTTCACAGCCCAGCCTTGGCGCTGGGCTGTGTTCCCTTCTGCCCTAGCCTTCCTGGTTTCCCTTTGTCCCCATCTCCTCTTTCTTGGCTTCAGAGCAGTGGCAGTCAAAGGTGTTTCCCAAGCACATTGCCCTAGGGTGACCCTGAGTTACAGAGTGTACCCGCATGTCCTTAGGCATCCAGACAGCCGGGTGTCCCTGAGGACTTGGATGCTGAGATCCAGGCTTGCAGCCTTGTTTCCTTTTTGTTGCCCAGCCTCCTGCTTGGTGTCAGAATGGTCACCTGGAGCCACAAGTCAATTCTACACATGGTATCTGGATGAGCTTCTTAGATAAAAAGATAAGACTCAGAATCAGACTATAATAAATGGAGACAGCATGAAAGGTCAGAAAGAGAGAGAAGGGAGATACTTTGTGAAGAGAGAGGGAGCAGGGCTAAGAGAGACCTGTTAATGGCCCAAGGAACTGGAGTAATTGTGAGACAGGGAGTGAGGAGGAGAATAAAGCCAAGGAAGCTAAGACAGACCAGAGTGGGCAAAAAATGAGGATGCTGTGCAGGATTGGGGGGCGGGGGGAGAGTTTGGAGTCCAGGAGGACAGAGTGGGAAGGCAAGTACCTGTGCATCTGAGCTGACTCCTAGCATCGTATAGCATCCCTGCCCACCCTCAAACAGACTGAGGCTCAAAAAAATAGGCTTCTGGGCCCTTAGGTTCCAAAGCAGATCCTTAACCAGCAGCTTTGCCGTCCTGCTGATGTGCTGCTCTCTGCACAGTTCAGTCCCTCCTAAGTGCCGCCCTGTTCTCACATCTGCGTTCTAAGCCTCCAGGTCCCATCCTCAGCGCCACCAGATTCTTCCCATTAGAGTCACCTGATGAGGCTAGAGCTCTTACAACTTTGAAGTCCAAGTTGTACCCCAAGATCAGTGAAAAGTAGAATGTCAATGGGTGGAGACCAAATGTGAGTGTTTTTAAAGATTCCAAGGGGATTTCAATGCATTTCTGCATTTGGGAGCCACTGATGTCCAAGGTGTCTGTTTAAAGCAGCGATTTCAGCCCCCTCCCTGCTACCTTACAGGACTGAGCTGTGATCGTCCCTCCTCTGTGGAATCTCTTGCTCCTGAGTCCTCTGACACGTGACATAAAAAGAGCAGTGTGCTAGATGTGGGGGTTGCTATCTTACTGAGTGGTTGAAAACCTGAGTGTCGTGACTTCGGATGGGAAAGAAGGGGTGGCCGGCAGTTCAGGGTTATCTCTGTAGGTTATTAGGGTCAAAAGTGGCCCCTTAGAAATTCTTACTCTTCAGGTAAGTGTTGAGGTTCATAGGGAGCTGAAGAACAGTTTGCATTTTTTTTTATCATATAACAGGCTACAGACCACATATCATATCATGGTCTCCATCTTATAATATGGCATTTTTAAAAAGTAGGACCATTGATCTAGCTCTGGGTTCAAGTCATGATTCCACCCCTTCCTAGCTGAGCAATTTAGTATCTCCCAGCTAAATATCCTCCTGGGTCCAGTGGGCACAGGGTGAGGGAGAGGAATGGTTACATAAACAGTGGCTGGCAAAGTTGCTTACCAGTATCAGCTATCACTTGATTGCAAGATGAAGAGCATTTGAAGGTCAAAGGATGTGGCGTGCAGTCACATAGATGATGGAGTTTGGCTTTGGGACTTGGAGTCTATACCACCCGGGGATGTTTAGTGTACAATTAACTGCTGCAAAATCACCATTGATTTTTTTTTTCCTAGGTAGAGTGCACTCTAGGAAGCCCTGGTCTGTTCTGAGGTCCCTACAGCTGGCATGGGTTCCCCAGATTTTCTTTCTTTCTTGATTGTGTTTTTTGCCAACATAACCACACAATGAACAGGCAGCACTTACGAGATTTGGATGCTCCTAAGGCGACCCCTTCTGAACGTGATGGTGGCATTCCGGCAGCAACGGCTCTCATAGTAGTAGCATTTCATACTGGTGTTGGTTGTGCAGCAGTACTTACAGTTGGGGTCGTTGGCCCAGGAGCAGCAACACCAGTGGCAATTGGGGTTCTCCGCGCAGGTGCAGTGACAGAATTGGCAGTTCCGCCCATCCTTGTAGGGGCAGGGGAAGCAGGTACAGTTCTGCTCTGAGGTGAAGATGAACTTGCAGCACAGACAGGAGAAGAGCCGAGGACAGCATCTCTGCCAGGTGCAGCATGGAGAACACACACACATAGCCGTCTCCATGGCTCTTAGATCCTTGGTGCTAGGCCTCTAGAGTTTTGACAGCTTTCTCTACCAGATTCCTGAGGTCACTTCTCCCCCAGAGGGATCCTTGCCCCCTCTAGGGAGGCTGGCAGTTTGGGAGTTGTGGCAGGAAGCTGGCTAGTTTACGAGGCCGTTGCAGGTGGTGTCCCTTCTAGGAGGCTTCTGAGCTGGCTTTCCCTATTTCAGCCTGTGGACATTTGCTTATGTCATAATCCCTGACTCCCACCATGCCTCAACATGCTAGGTAAGAGGAAGGCACCCAGGGCCAGTATCTGGCATGTGAATGTATACTGGGTGTTGCCATGCAACCAACTCCTCAGGAATGGCGGCACTCTGGACCTCCTGGAGACCTTAGCTGTCACCTTTTGAGTTCTCACAGAGTTTTCAGGTGGGATCTTTTTCTTTGGTTGGTACTTTTCCTGATATTTGGGTAAGTTGACTTCAGAGTTTGTCTTTATTGTCTGAAGGACTGGTTAGAAATACAGATTGACATGTTTTCCTCTTCCATCAACAGAACTCTTAGACAAGCACAGTATTTACACATAGTGGCAGTGTCACGGTCACTATTTGGAGAAGGGACAGAGACACAGGTTCTCTTGGGCTCTCCCTTCTTTCAGTGGTCCCTGTTCATGTTCATGAGGCTTTATGCTTAGGTCACTCACAGATTTAGGACTTTAGGCTTTGTTTCTTCTCATTTGTACCCATGCCCCATCTCACCCCATCCTGCCCCACCCCGCCCCAACCTGCCCCAACCTGCCTCACCCTGCCCCACCCTGCCCCACCCTGCCTCACCCCGCCCCACCCTGCCCCACCCTGCCCCATCTCACCCCATCCTGCCCCACCCTGCCCCACCCTGCCCCACCCTGCCCCACCCTGAACCACCCCACCT
>JAQHUG010000001.1:17340592-17362631 GCA_028555095.1 Dicrostonyx torquatus | reverse complement strand
CCCCACCCTGAACCACCCCACCTCATCCCACTCTCTCCCACTGTACCCCATCCACCCTCTCCCATTCCACCCCACCCCACCCCACCACAACCCACCCTATTCCCACACCCTATCCAAACCCACCACATCCACTTACCAAGAGGCACATAATCATTAGCTTCTCTGCGATCATGCACTCAGGAGCCCCAGAAACAGGGCCCAATATATCGGGGAGAATTTTGCTTTTCTCTTTGTGCAGCTTACAAAGATGAAAGGAGCAGAGGTTTCGTGGCCACACCATCCTAGAACAGGAACACCGTCTCATTATATTTCCAGAGAATAGCAAAATTGAGAACTGAATTTGGCTGCAGGAGTTTGAGTGAATAATTTATTATCTCTTCCCATGATTATCATTTTGTAATCGGAAAGAACATTCGCTGAGTGCTAACTGGGCCAGCCTCACATGGAGTTTAGATATCTACAACTGGACCCCCTGAATCCTAGGGGGTGCACTTTATTTTTTGATAGATATTACTAAATTATTACTCCAAAGCAAAGTCCAGATTGCACCAGCACCAGGAACAGGTGCATGACACCTCTGTGTTTGCCCAAATTTGGTTTTATCAATAAGCTGCCCTACTCCGGGGGCACAGAGATCTGAGTTCCATTCACAGGCCATTTCAACTTTGGTCTCTACAACGCATCCTTTTTTTCTTTCTTCAAAAACATTGGGATGTAATTCACTTGCCATTAAAGTGAACAAGTCAATGCCTTTTGGTATATTTATTAAATTGAGCAAATATTACCATTATCTAACCCCCAAACATGTCTGTCACCCCCAAAAGACACTCATTAGAAGTCATTTCCCCCTCTTTTCTCCAAACCCTCACTGAACAATCTTTCTGATTTATGCATTTGACTGTTCTACAAATGGAATAATATGGAGTCTTTTTGTGTCTTGTTTCTTGACTTGGCACATTTCCAGGGTTCATATTGAACCACATATGAGATTTCATTTTGTGTGTGTGTGTATGTGTTCATACATGTGTATATACACTTGCAGGTTTGTAGAGGTGTGCTTGCCTACATGTGCGTATATGGAGGTTAGAGCATGCTCGCAGCCATAGCCAGATAAGCTTGTTTTTGCAGATATTCATAGCTGATCAAAATGCTGAGAATATGTGAGTCTGAGTAGTTAGCCGTAGAGGGCTCAGCCACATCTCTACTTCCCTTAACTTAAAGCTCCAGAATGTTGAAGAGGAATGGACATAAAGAATGTAAGAGCTGGATGATGGATAAGGAGCTGTGAAATGCTGTCTTCTGGCAGGAGAAGGGCATTGCACACAAGAATGAACAAGAGCTGAGATTATCTGCACAGATCAAACCACTAAAATTTCCAGCATTGTGTGTGTGGGGGGGACTGGCTCTAAGGTCCCACCCCTCGCTGAGGAGCTTGGCAGTTGCTGGCTGTCTAGGGATAGAGTATCACATTGTGGGTATGGCATGTGCTGATGTCCTAGTGGATGGTCCCACACCCATATGTGGATGGACAGCATTAATTGTACTTTGTTGGTTATTAATTAAAAACAGTAAGAGGACATGCAGATGAGAGGGAGATCCCTTGAGGAGTCCTCGTGGCAGTTGGAGGGAGGTAATGGGGAGTGGATATGATCAAAATCCATTATATACATTATGAAGCTTTTAAAGACTTGTAAACAATTAGAGAATCTCATGTGATCTGACCAATTATAGAGACCAGCAAATGAAGGGAGCTCCCTAATTCTTTTAATTATTCAAAATGAATTCATTATACCTAAACTGATAAAAATTACAGTTGAGAAAAGGCAAACTAAATCCCATCTAATTTGATGCAGCACAAATGGAGGTCTTTAGTAAAGTATTCAGCAGATCGCAATAACACATTTAAAAAATCGTGCAACTTACCTTTCATCACCTGTTCTAATAGGATTCTTCTTGCAATCATTTAAGTCACCTGCTTGTGTGCAGAAGAGGCATTTGGCATAATACAAGTGTTTATGTTAAAAAAAAACACCAAACACAATGAGGGTTTATATACAGTTACTTTTAAAAACAAGATAAAGTCTTGCTGGGTGGCCCAGGCTAACACAGAACTCAAGACAGTTCTCTTGCCTCAGCTTCCCAGTGGGTGGTATTGCAAACGTGCGCCACCTTACCTGACTTATAGTTGACTTCTTCATGTAATGAAGTTTAAATATCTCAGCCTCAAAGCCAGGACAATGTTAGAAAACACCAGGGATTCCTGGAAAATGCAAGATAAAAGGCAGTGATACCTAATATTCACTATTTTTTAACCCTAATTTGGGGAGTTCTGCACAGCAACCCAAGTGGGAGACAGGACTTACAGAAAAACAACTAGGGAGGGAAGAGAAGGGTACTGCAGGGAGAGTAAAATCAGACAGGGCACACCTCCTCAGATGAAAATGCTGCAGGGCAAGGGAAAAAACACAGATAAGGCAGTCTATAGAACCAGAGGAAAACATTTGCAAAACATGTATCTGAGAAATAGTTTGTATCTCTAAGGTATAAGGATCTTCTACAGCTCAGTAGCAAAAAGCCACATAGCATTTTAAGATCAACAATTCTCCACCCCAAACAGATGCTTCCCCTAAAGAAGACATCCATTCCTAAGTATTTGAGGAGGCACTGAATATCACCAATCATCAGGGATGTAGGAATCAAACCCACAAGGATGTAGTGATATTTATGCCATACAGACAAGTGCAATATGTATTGATCAAATCAGTGTATTTAATGTTTCCTTCTCAACACTTTGTGTTTGCAGCTCTTTCTGCCCCCCCCCACCATGGGATACATGCTAGGTCACGGTGGACAAGTGCTCTGCCCCCCCACCATGCGATACACGCTAGGTCACTGTGGGCGAGTGCTCTGCCCCCCCCCACCATGGGATACATGCTAGGTCACTGTGGGCGAGTGCTCTGCCCCCCCCCATGGGAGTGCTGGGATTAAAGGTGTGTGCCACCACTGCCTGGCGCCCCCCCTACACCATCGGGTATATGCTAGGTGACTGTGGGCGAGTGCTCTGCCCGCCCCCACCATGGGATACATGCTACGTCACTGTGGGCGAGTACTCTGCCTCCCACCATGGGAGTGCTGGGATTAAAGGTGTGTGCCACCACTGCCTGGCGAGTTTCTTTTCTTAACACGTGTCTGCTCACAGCCTTCGTTGATTTTAAATTTAGTCATCTATCTTTGTTGCTGAGTTTCTTGTGTTCCTTATATATTCAGGTTATTAATCCTTTGTTATTTGAATAGCTTGCAAAAATTTACCAACTTGGAGATTTTCTTTACAATCCTGATCATTTTCTTTGCTGTGTGGAATCTTTGTAATTTGACTTAATCCTCTTTGCATATTTTTGGATTTGTTTCTTATGCCTTAGGGGCCTTAGATAAAACAGCACACAACATGCCTCCAAACACGGTCTTCCCTTCTATCTGGAAGCACTTCCCCTCTGCTTTCTTTAAGTCATTTCATGTCTTATATTTATGTATCTGATCCTTTTGTGCTTAGTTTCTTTCTACAAGGTGAGAGTGGGGGTCAAGCTTCAATCTTTTGCATTTGCATATCTGGTTTCCCATCATAGTACTATCTATAACAGCCTAAAACAAAAATAAAATAAATCCCTGATGAACCAAGTAAAAGCAACCACACATGACATCTGTGCATGTTAGGAGGAGGAGGAAGATCCTTGTCTGCTTGTCTAAACTGATTCCTGAGGTGCACTATTGAGTGAAAAGAACAGTGTGGAAATGGTCTCATTCCAGGAAATGCCTGGAGTCTCTGATTTATATTTTATATGCTATGCAAAGATAAACTAAGATTTATGACAGTGCAAGAACAAAATGGAAGGGACTATGTGTCTTAGTTTATAGAATAATTTTTAAGAAATTTAAATATGTTTTTACATAATTATGAGGCAAAGTAATCTACAAAGAACACATTGAAACACATAAATTTGACTGTAAGCTGAGTTCTGTACAGGAAGAATTATTTCAAATCAAAAGGGATGGTGTGTCAGCACAGTCATTTCACTAGACCCTCTGTGAACTCTATCCTTTAAGATGGAACCAACACAAAACAAAAGTGAAAATAGATCTTTAACTCTTTATTAATCATACAGGTTTTGGTGGTGATTATATGAAAGGGTTGGCTGTACATTGAACAAACACGTAAATGAGAGCTTACGCTGTTATAAAGAAAGAAAGGACACACAGGCAGGTGACAGATGAAGTCAAGAAAACTCAGCTATACTGAATTGAAGTGGAAATCCCAGTATCAACCCATACTATATTTTTTTGAAAATAAAAATTAGCCTTATATTGTAAGCTAGCGCCAGTCGTGCCTCATTATCTTCAGAGCCTTTGGTTAGCTGGTGATTTGTTAACAAATGAGATGAGAACATTCTCTAAAAACATTACTGACTGGTCACAGAAGGGGCTCAAAGACCAAGAATTACCCAATAATAAGAGATATTTTTTCTTCCCCAGATTGCGGTCCCTGGATATTACTGAGAGGAAGCTGAGCTTTATGGAGGAGTGGGTGACTTCAGATCAGGGTAAGTATACAGTAAACATGTCTACATCTTAGTACACTTAAAAGTCCCCTCAGAACTAGTGTCATTTTGGTAGAGGGCACACAACTGGAGGGAGAGCAAATGACAGCTCAGGAGGGAAGGAATGGGATCAGATGAGTGGTATAGTGAGGTGGGATGCCCAGGGACCTGAGTAGGGCTGAGACACTCATTTCCTCCAGTAACCTGCAGAGCCAGGTATTTACAAGTCAACTCCTAGCGAGGAGGAGCATCTTCACCTAAGATTATGTCCCTTTCAAATAGCATCCCTAGTTAAAGTGGGACAACTTTAAAGGATTATCCCAGCTGCCAAAGAGGTCCTGTTAGATTGGCTGAGGTTTATAACTTTGATTAGATTACAATTTGTCTTTATTCCCTCTATATCCTATGATGATATGAGTGAGAAATGCCCCCATCACTTAGGTATTGGAATATGTGGTCCCCTGTTGATCACACTGTGTGAGGTAGTGGAACGTTTAGGAAGTAGCCTTTCTGAAGGAAGCTCCTCACTGAGGGCAGACCTTATGGGATTATAGTCTTGCTGTTGAAGGTGTGATCTCTCAGCTTCCGGCTTCTGCCACCTGTTTCCATGCCTTCCCTGTCATTGTGGACTCTCTCTCTCTCTCTGGAACTCTGTGGTTAGTTGCTTTTGATTTTGGTATTTTATCACAGCACAAAAAGTATTTAATGCAGTCCCCAAAACTAAGTCCCCAGTAAACCCCTTTTGTGCAAACCTGCATCTCAGAGTCTTCCCTGTGGAACCTGGACGAAGCAAACAGGGTCTGGATCATCTAGTTTAGAGGCCCACTGCCCATATGACCCAGTACCTTAGTTCTGCCCCATGAGAACAGCTCCCAGTGGTCCTAGGATGGGGCATGACCTGTATTCACAGCTCCAACTGTGGATTCCCACTAGAGATTTAGTTTATTCACTGCCCTACTAAACGAGGTAGCTTATTATTTAAGGTCATTTTTATCATGAACAATGTTGCCAGGTAACGAGCTGACTGTCCACCTTTATTAGTTTCCAGGGGAACGGAACTGGATAGTTAACCCAAGGTCGTTTTTCCACAGAGAAAGAAAATGTGCTTTGTTAACCATTTATTCACATTTTAAAAGCCACAGATTCATAGAGATAACTTCAGGTAAACAAAAACGCCAACCAACATTCCTTATTTAGAGAATATTAGGAAACTAACATTATTTTGAAACCTGGTAAATAAAAGGATAGGATAGTTTATCCAGTCTTTCTCATGTATACTGTTCCTTAGGACTATGAATAATCTGATAAAGGGGAGGTTTTTTAAAATGGAACTATTCCAGCTAATAAATGAAGAAGGACAGAATTAAGCTATCATCTTGATGCAGCTTCTAATGAAAAGATGAATATAGGTCTGAATCATTCACAACTGCTGATAGCACCAGAGGAAGACATCTTGATGCTCTGTGCCTCTGATGGGAGGTCACAGCATGACTTACAGTATTCTTGCAGAAAATTCCAATCTAAACATCATCAGGCTTCTAGTTCTAAGAATTATGCTAAATGACACTGCAATACTATTTTCCAAGTCTAGACTATGAAAACTACATGAGATAAATGAGCCGGTTCCTTCAAAGAAGACAAGGACAGAAAGGAGAGGAAAAGGAGAGAGAAGAGAGACTGATGTAAAACAGATCAATGGAGAGACCAGGATTTTAATGAAAAGAAAGCTAAATGGTGAGGCACGCATATCAACCCCCTGCAATCGTGAACTGTACTTAGATTCATTTGAACAGCCTTTAAAAACGATGAGTCAGTTAAAATTTGAAATTGACTGAATATTATACAATACAAAAAAGATTATTGATGTTTAGTTGTAGTATATAGGTTGAGGATGCCTTACCCAGAATGCTTAGCTGTAACATATAGGTTGAGAATGCCTTACCCAGAATGCTTAGCTGTAACATATAGGTTCAGGATGCCTTACCCAGAATGCTTAGCTGTAACATATAGGTTGAGAATGCCTTATCTAGAATGCTTGGAATCAGGAGTTCTAGTATTAACTTTAAAAAATTTGGAACTTTTATACACACATACCATATAAATTTGTGTATGTGTGATGTATGTGTGTGTGTGTGTGTGTGTGTATGTATGTTTGTGTGTATGTACGATGTATCTTGAGGGTGGAAACCAAGCCTAGAAACAAACCGACTTACTTTATATACACCTTCTGCACATAGCCTGGTGGTAATTTCATTCAGTATTTTGACATTTTGTGCACAAAACAAAGTTCTATGGTGCATGAATCTCTACTTGTAGCCTCACATTGGTGTTGGAAGCATTTCTGAGTTATAGGGAATGTCAGAGTTCTGAGAGTTTGGATTAGGGGTGCTCGCCCAATCTGTTGTTTGCCTTATGGTTATTTTAAGTGCACGTTCAGCTTTCAGAAGTAGAGACAGATGAAATCACAGATGAAATGCTAAAACAATTTGTTTTTTTCCTAAAATAATCTACACCATGGGGAAATGGGTGTAGAATTAGATAGGATTAGTCATGCATTTATAAACACTGGAACTTGGAATTGGTTTGTTGGCTTAGTATTCTGTTTTCTTTACCGTTACAAGTTTGAACATTCCTTTTGAAATTATTAGAAGCACAGATAGATTTACATGTTAGTACAATAATCTCAAGAAAACCTGTCCATAGGTATCACCTACATTCTTTGGCTTTCACTATTTGTCTAAGCTAGGGTTTCTATTGGTGTGAAGAGACACTATGACCACACAACTCTTCTAAAGCAAAACAGCTGTGGGTTGGTTTACAGTTCAGAGGTTTAGTCCATTATCGTCCTGGTGGGAAGCATGGCACACCCAGGCAGACATGGTGCTGGAGAAGGGCTGAGAGTTCTACATTTGGATTCTCAGGAAACAGGAATGAAGAGTGAGCCACTGGGCCTATGGTGAGTTTTTAAAATCTCAAAGTGCCCCACCCCCACCTCCATGACACATTTCTTCCAAAAAGGCCACACTTCCCAATAGTGCCACTCCCTGTGAGCCAACGGGGGTCATTTTGATCCAAACCACCATACTATTGTATACATTTATGAACAAATAGGCCTTACTACAATAATACAGGGGAGATGGACAATAGATGTTAGAAAGCTAGGGAAAGTGTATCTTCTATGAATATGCTTTGGTGACTGGGGGGCTTAAGTAGAAATATGTTCCTCATAATTATACATAGATCAGAGGTCTCAGGTCAAAGGTGGTGGCAGGGCCATGCTCCCTATGAGGCTCCAGGGAAGTATTTGGTCAAAGCTCCTTGTTTTCTAATAATTTATTAGTTTTTAATTAGTCTTTAAAATAATGACACACATGTACCATTACACTTCTGGTTGGCTCCCCTCCCTTGCTGTCCTTCCCAGTGTTCTGTGCTCTACATCTGACTGGTTTAGTTTTCCTTTCAAACAATCCCCTCTTACGCTTTCATGTTACATGTATCTCATCATCCTTTCTTCCCTGCCATGCTCTTAAAATCTCTTCTTTACCTTTCAGAATTCATATGTATATATTCAATTATACATTTTGTATATGGTAGATATTAATATTTAAATATGATATTAATATTTATCTTTCTGAGCTTGAATGGACATGGCTCATTCAAATACTGCAGAGTGTATGTGCTTGTGTGTGTGCGTGTGTGTGCATGTATGTTTGATGTCTACATGTGTATGGGCATGCACGTGAACTTGGGAGGACAACTTTAGAAACTGTTCTCTCCTTCTAACTTTATGTGGGTTCCAGCAATCACATTTAGGTTGCTGGACTTTTGAGTTGGTGCTTTGAATCCAAATGTCCCCCAGAGGCTCAGGCACTTGAACAGTTGGTCTTCAGCTGGTGGCACCGTCCGGAGAGGTTGTCTGGTGGAGCCTTTAGGAGGTGAAGCCTTGCTAGAGGAAGTCTGTCACTAGGGATGGCCTCTGAGGGTTTGGAGCCTTGCCTCATTTCTAGCTCACTTTCTCTGCTCTGTATCTGAGGTGAAAGATGCAGTCTCACGACGTCCTGCTCTGGCTACTGCTGCCTTGCCTCCCTCACCGCTGTGGACTTCCCTTCTAGAACCATAATCCCAAACAAACATTTCTTTCTAAGTAGCTTTTGATCATGATGTTTTACTCACACCAGTGAAAAGTAATCAACACAGACACGAATAATGCATTTTGAAAAGATTTATTTATTTTATGTATACACATGTTTTCTCTGCATGTATGTAAGTACGTGATACGCCTGGTGTCTGCAGAGGCCAGAATAGGGCATTAGGTGTCCTGAAGCTAGAGTTATAGAAGACACTGTGTGGGTGCTGGGAACTGAATTTGGATCTTCTCTAAGTCTAGCACTCTCAACTGCTTAGGCCATCTCTCTATTCCCTGAAACAGTAAGTTAAAAAGTGTGTGTGTGTGTGTGTGTGTGTGTGTGTGTGTGTGTATCAACACCCAAAATTCACTTACATATTCACCTGTGTACCCACATGAGCAACACACACACATAATAAAAAAACACAAGGAAAAGGAAAACTGATGATAAAATACAAACAATAAATTATAGAATGGACAGAAGAAAATAATAAAAAAAATAGATGAATCAGAAGTTCCTGTGGTTAAGATGCCTGGCTTGGAGATGGTTCTTTCTAGTCCATGTGCAGATGCAGACCCCTTCCTGTGATCCCTGAGGTGTGATTAATGTCTCAGCTACAGCAAGCCCTTCTCTGTCTCAAGCTCTGCTTGTGTTGGTTGTGAGTTCATCTAGACTTGAGGTCTCTAGTCTGTGTACCTGAGAATCTGTCAGGTGTCCAAGCCACAGTGCATAGATACTAGGGATGGGCTGGTGGGGTGTTTGTCACTGTTCATTTTGACATCTCAGAACTGGCTATTTCTACAAATCTGATTGACCATAGTGCCTTCTACTCTCCATCACAGCCCTTGGGCCCCTGCCCAAACTTCATTGGAATCAATGACTCCCTGCAGCCAGGGTTTGTTTTCTTTTCTTTTCTTTTCTTTTCTTTCTTTCTTTCTTTCTTTCTTTCTTTCTTTCTTTCTTTCTTTCTTTCTTTCTTTCTTTCTTTCTTTCGGTGGTCTCATCCATCTATTCAATGCAAAGGACGGTGCTCATGGGAACTATGAATTTTGATCATTTCTGCTTTCTGCTTCCCAGTGCTGTTTAGATCCTAAGGACTGGACCCTTGGCAAGATGGCTCCTAGTTGCTATGTTCTGGGACTTCTGGGTTGAATTCCTCGACAGTTTGCTTGGCATACAGATGGAGTCTCTCCAAATCCAAGTTCCTAAAGTGTGTTTGAAGCTTATAAGAACAGAGGCTTGCCAGCTGTTTGGACTACTGGTCCACAGATTCTATCAGTGCTGATGTCCCCAGCTTGACTTATGCAGCTCGACTGTGCCATGACTTGGTTTCTGCTTTTCTCTGGGTTGTCCTTCAAACTCTCCTGCTGTGTCTAGCCTCCCCCACTTCTCTGTTGGCTATCAAAGTTCTTCCTTACATTGTCTGCTTACAATATGAATTTTTCTCTGCTGTTGACTGATTTCTCACCCACAGAGTCAAGTAATGGACGTTGAATGATTGTCTGAAGAACCTGAGGTTTCTGAGGTTAGGAGATGCTAAATGGGAGAACTCTTAGATATCCCTGCTTATCCCTGCACCCCATTACGTGGTTAATTCAAGATAATTCCTAGCTGTGGTTTATATAGAGAGGTTTATATATAGGGGTATATATAGAGGGAGTACGATGTTTGATCTTTATGGCAACCTTTCTGGATTTGGAAACACATAGGGAAAATGTGTCTGGCGATGTCATTGAGGGTGTTTCTAGAAGACTTAACTAAGAAGGGAAGACAGACCCTGATTGTGGTAGCATTAGTTGTCCTCAGAACAAGATAAGAAAGTGTCACTATACAGCTGTGGAAAGGAAGGATGACAGGAAAGAAAGAACCGAAGACATTCCGTGTGATATTTACCATCCCGGAGTGTTAAAGAGGCTGTTAAACTCTCTAATTGCTCATTTATCTGATGGTAGGAAATCAGTCCCCACTGATCCAGACTGATGGGTAAATTGCTTGACAAGGATGTATTCAAAATGATAAACTAACACGCTGTGCCTTCCCTTAAGAGAATATCCAGAGCATAGAGTTGTACCACAGCTTGTAGCACTATTTCTTTTGCAGTCATTGTTGACTGCAATACCCCAGTTTTCTAGGTGAATATTGCATTTTTTTTAACCATGAAATATTGCAGCTTAAGTAAAGTTGGCAGGTCCGATGGGGGCATGCAGGACAGAGTGATTTGGCGAAGGTTGGAGAAAGTGTGTGGAGTAGAATTGAAGCTAGAGAACACTGCTCCCCTCTTCTTGATGTGCTCTACCTTGAGCAAGTATGGAATTTCATGATGCCTCACTACCCCCTCCCCAGTAAAACGAGAGCAAAAATAAATTATAATAGTGTTTACCTTATTGGAGGGTTAAATGGTCTATAGCTACACAGCATCGTGTTCAGTGCCTAGCTCCTTGTGGGTGCTGATTAATAGTGACCTACATTATTGCAGGAGGCACAAGTGAGCACTGACTCTTAAGTGCCAAGCTTGAGCCAATGGCACCAGGCACTGGTACACTACAGGTTCAGGCCACCTTGGTGTGGTTTTGAACTCTGCCAGGCTGTCTTAAGTTTGCATGTGGTTACTAATTAGCTATGCAGCATTGCAGACATTGCTTAATATTTTAAAGTTGCTGTTAGCTCATCTGTGAAATAGGGAGCATTATGATAAGGGCATCCGCTTTATGGGCCATTTTTACATATAAATGAGTTGCTAGCGAATCATCAAACAATGGCTTGCATTTGGCTAAAATAACTATTATGATTTTTCAGAAGCTAGCATTCAGATATGATAAGCCTGTGGTAAAGGGAGCAAATTATGTGAAAGTCCCTAAAATCAAAGTGTTGGATGGAGCTCAGGTGCGCATGCTCCCAGACTCTGGCCTGCTTGTTTGTTATATAGCTGAGCCTTGTGAGTGATTAGCACACTCATGGGGAGTTGAGGAAGAAGCAACAAGAGAGAAGGGCGGTTAGCTTGAGCACACCCCCAAGTGAGAGACCGTACCCTCAGGACTAGAAAGGATCTCAGGTGTTTCAGACTCCCGCTAATGTAACGACATCCCCTATCCGTGCTTCCCCAAGCCTCTGCGTTTCCCTGGCCATCGGAGCTTTCTTTGTCTGTCCAGAGAGACCCATATCAGTTCAGACTGGGAGAAGCTCTAGCTAGTGGGACGTTCCTGAGTTAATACGTAGCAAAGCCCAAAGAAACAGCCACTCAGGCACTTGGAAATATTGTTTTTTTTCTTATGAAATACTTTTAATTGATTTTATTGATCAACTAATTTGGGGGATGTTAATACCCAGTTGGTGAACCACACTTTTTTTTTCCATGACATACTCAATGTTTTATTGGCAACCAAAAGCTTTTTGAATCACACAGGAAAATAAGTAGTTTCTTGTTGAATCAAGTAAACAACTTTTTTTTTTTTTTAGCTCAAGCTGCTCTCAAAATCACAGGTTTTTCTTGTGCTAATTATGTGAAAGGGGCCATCAGTCTTATGATCCAATCACATGTGTAATAGTTCTGAGCTTGCTTGACAATAGCTGGTCAATGCGGCTAGTTTGAATTATCTGTGCCCTTGCCAGCCTTCAGGCCTGACTTCACTGAATGGAAAATGTTCCATACCAGACATGGAGACTCTCTACAGTGATCCAGTTTCCTCCATGAGAGCTGGGATTTATCATCCCAGGCAAGTAATTCACTACTTTGCTTGTTGAGTCACTAGTATGCAGAACCTGGTAGGACCTGCTCTCAGATTCTCCTCACCTGCAAGGATAGGGACAGAAGTACAAACTCCTCACTGATCACTGATGGTAATGATAATAAGAGGACTTCTCGATTTTCTTTGATTCCCAGACCCACATACAATAGTTGTGTGGGGGGTAAAATACCATATAACGGATGTGGCTAAAACAGCGTCCTTTGGCAGGTACTGTACCAACCAGCTGGCTCTTTAACAGATCTTCAGCAGATCTTTCTGGGACCCTGCCTGCTGTAAGCACGTGCAGCTATACAGCCAGTTCTTCAGTAGTCTTGCAACCCGTTTTATCCATATGGATGCTGTAATCAATTAGGCAGTACAAGAAGTTCCGTAAGTCAAAACGTCCTGGTTGCCTTTTCAGCTCTGTGTTTCAGTGTTCGCTAAACTAATCTTGTGCCTCAGGATTTGCTGTCACTCGGCCTCTGTTGTTCCTGGATCCCATTATTTCCATTAACTTGCAGAGTCATTAAAATGGCAACATTTCACACTATTTATTAAAATTATTGCTAAACTATGTTGACAGTATTATAATACTTAAAAGTTTTCAATTATTTACTGATACATTTGATTTTTGTATAGTGACCCTGTACACGATGTTCTTGTTAAATGCATTTATTGATTGTAGTAATTTAATTGTCGACTTCTTAGGATTTTGCACACATGTCAGTGGGGGATAAACGTTGTAATTTTTATAGAGGCACAGGCTTATTTCTTTCTAGACTTCAGTACAGTGTTAAATGGAGATGGTGACAGTGAATATCCTTGCCATGCTTACTGTGTATTGCCTTTATAATTTCCTTCCACTCCTACTTTTAAAATTAAAATAAACATTACATTTTGTCAAAAGAATTCCTGTTCCCATTTTGTTATTCAAATGATAATTTTTCATTTTCTAAATTTAACAGTGAGACCATCCGTTCTTTAATTTTTCTTTGCAAATAATTATAAATTATATGTTTAATGGTCATGGGGCTGTTCATATTTTATATTAAATCTTATCTGGTTGTGATAGGTTGTGTTTTGAAAGGCAAGTATCTATTTTCTGAATATTAACGATTGTTCATAACCTCTTGCTTTGAGAACTTATGAGGCCTGTAAGGATGGTCCTGTTTTGATCTGTGATATTAAAAGCATACCTTTTTTTAAATTCTGCATTAATAGAAGACCTTCAGTTTATTAATATTTCCACAAAACAACTTGGTGCTAGGCAGGGAGGTTCAATCTTTCAATCCAAGCACTTGGGAAACAGAGGCAGGCGACCTCTGTGAATTTGAGGCTAGCCTTGTCTACACATCAAGTTTCAGGCTAGCCAGGGCGACAATAGTGAGACCCTGACTCAAAAAAAAACAAAAAAAAACCCAAAAGCAATTTAGTTTCATTGACTTTTTGTATTATGTTTTCTGTCTTATGGGTTTTTATTCCTATTTTTATTGTTTATTTTCTTCTGCCTATCTTGTCACTTAATTATTTTGGCCTAGTTTGTTTATTGTTTTCTAACTTGCTATGTTGTAAATTTAGACTACTCTGTTTGCAACTTTCTTAATTTCTGTGTGACTCTTTAAAGCTGGGGCGGGGGGTTTCCTGATAATTGTTAGTTTGGTATTTTGCTCTTTCTCCGCTCATAGACACCCAATCCAGACAACCCTCAGTTCAAATTCTCTCCTAAGAAGACTTTGGGTTGCATGAAGTTGACAAAGCTGTCTTGGTGACCCAGCATTGTCGGGGAACACATATGATAGTCTGAAACAAAGACAGACTATGACACTACTATAGTGCTTTCTTACATTTCATCTGCCCGTCTTCATCTTGCAGGAAGGCTATGATCCTTTGTGTATCCTTTGGGAAGGTTTTTAAAAATTATATTAGAATTATCTTTATCCCAAATATCTGTGGCATTCATATCTAAACTCACTAAGTTGTGGTATTTTGAGTAAGTGGACAATGTTAAGGGACCTTGGACAAACCCCTAGTCTCTGTCCTGGCTTTTCTTTCTTGTTAGTTTTGTATTTCATATTTTTATTTGAAAAAAACACCACAATTTAGTTAGCATTTTCAAAGTGCCTAACATATTTCTAGACAAATGCTCTGTGTTTAGATTTCATGAGAAGATTAATTACTAATTTTCTAATTCTATAGTTCCCCTCTTTACCCTTGATTAGGTTAACTAATTTTATATATTAATTATTATGGTCTTTTATCCAAAGAATATGTTCATAATATGTTTAATCCTATTATTTAATATTAAAAATTAAAATATTTAATTCTATTATTTGTGGATTACCAACCTATTATCTTTTCGTGCTTTTATTTTCCTTAAATATTTTAAAGATTGCTTTTCTCTCTCCGATTTTTATGTTGCATGTTTGTATGTTCAGTAAAACACTACAATTTTGAATGTGGCCTGGTTCTAATTAATAACGTTATTGCTTTGGCTTTTTAGATATTTAACAGTTACAATGTATCTATTATTTCTGATTCAATAGTTAATTAAGAGAGATTCCTCCTCCTCCCCTCATTTCTAAAGGCTTGGCTTTTCTACATTTCTGTGTTTGTTACTTAATTTGTCGCTTTATTATGCTGCAGCTTCGAATGCGGTTTGTATTATAACAGCTTCTTGGGATTTATGTTTAAAAGATGATAATTTTGTAAATGTACCCATAGCAACCTAGAAGGACACAATTTTCATGATATTGTTGCCATGTTTTGCTTCCCTATTTTCATACACTTTCTCTGTCAGGGAGCTAAAAAAGCACATTAGAGGCGTTTGTTATTTTATACTTTCTGTCAGGTTCTCTTTGTATTTCCCGTGATTTTACTTTACAGATGTTGACATTTTGCTATTTGATTACTAATGGTGCAGGATCGTGTTGGCTTCATAGTGTGTAGTCATCATCAAGGGACGCGCCTACCCTCCAGGTGGTGCTTTTAACCCAGAATTTAGTTCTGTCTACTAGCACCATCACAGTCGCTAACTTTCTCTTCTCAAATATCTGTTCCAGGTCAGAATTACTGTTTTGGGGAAATAGAAGTGGTGTGGCTACTTATCAACCCTAGGTCTTGCCTGTTTTGTTTGCCCATGTAGTGGAGGAAGATTTCCTGCAAATCCTTGGCTTCTCTTCAGTTCAGCGAAGCTCCGTGTTTCTGTCTATCCCAGGTGGGAGCCCTTAAGATTCCCTTCCTTTCCTTTTCTCCTCCTCCTTCCTGGTAACTTGTATAGCATTGAGAATAAACCCTTGAATAAGATACAAATCCAAAGCTCTCCCTTTGCCCTCAATAAATAGGCTTATTATAATGCATGCAAAACCAGAAGAAACTAATGTATACAAAAGGAATATGTGAATATATAGGCAAAACTGAATAAAAGAAAATTACTTGAGCATAGATCACTAGTAACATACTTTAAGCATTTTATTAGCATCTGTTTATTACACATAATAATGGGTCTCATTATGGCACCTTCATACATGCAGAAAATGTATTTTTATTACATTTTCCCCAATTACCTTCTCTTGTTCCCCTAATAATCCCACTGAACCTGTTCCTCTTCCTACCTACTCCTCCTACTTTCAAGTCTTCATTGGTCTGTTTATTTATTTTGGTGCCCCAATGAGGGTCATAAGAATTGTTCTCAGGGTCCTGGGCGGGGGATTATTATCGTAGCAGTGGTTCCTCACAGTGGCTAGAGCACTAAAGAAAATATCTCCCTCTCCTTTTGACCATTAAGTACCTAAAGATGCTCAGGCCTGGCTCATTATCTGCAGACAGGTCTTCTTGAGGGAGTCTTAAGATCCGTTCTTCTCTGCCCTCGCTCCCATGACAGTCATGTTGCCAGGTCTCATCTTGCACAGGTCTTGTATGGCTAATCCCAACTGCTGTTTGATCAGGCCTGCAACCTTGATGCTATGTTTGACAAGTGGCATTCTTCTTCACTCCTTTCCTTCAACTGACTCTTACTTTCTTTCCTCCCTACCTCCAGTGAGGTTCTCTAGCCTTGGAGGAGGTGATATAGAGTCCATTTTTGGCTGAGCATTCAAAAGTCTTTTATTCTTAGCACTTGGACCACCTATATGCCTCTGCAATTAATACTGACCACTGCAAATGGAAAGTTCTCAGTCAAAGCTGAGAGTAGCACTAGTCTATGAGCATAGACATAATTATTTAGGTGACAATATGATGGACAGACACATCCTGTCTATTTAGCAAAATGACAGCTCTCTCTTTAGGGCCCATGACTCCCCAACTTTGGATGCTTGTGACTTTACCCTGTGGCAAAGAACAGAACTCCTATTACTGACTTGCCACTGTTGAATCAGTGGGCACCCCTTTTCCTACCACTCCCTAGTGCAGAACTCAAGGTCCACAGCTATGTAACACCCTTGAAACAAAGATGGAAGGTAGACACTGTGGGGGAAGGATACAGTGAAGAGATGGGGTAAGGACAGGGTAGAGAGGAGGAGACAGAGCAGGGAGATTAATGAAAACTAAGGCTGTGTGAAAAAATCCAGAAAGAAGCCTGATAATGGGTAAGCTAATAAAAACTTAAAATAAAACAATGAAAAAAAGTTCTTAAGCAGAAATAGGCAGATAAAGTTGCTCCCAGAGACTGTAGATTCTTAAATGAGTTCTGTCTTGAGAGAACACTAAACAACACAGCTCACTGAGCCCAGGCTTTCAGGCACAGTTGCATCCAAGGCTCAGGTAGTGTTCTCAAAGGAGCTTTTCCTCAATTGCTGTTTGGCCACCATCTCAGGTTGCATGTGGTAACTTGATAGTGGCATAGCACATTGATAAAAACACAGAGACAGATATTGGGATTCAACCTGAAGTCAGAAAAGCAAAGCAGTCAGCCATGGCTCTTACCTCTACCTCAGCCTGAAATGGTGACTCTGCCTCCGAGAATCTCAGACTGAGACTGTGTCTGAGAACTGTGTCCTACCATCTTATATTCCTCTCTAGGGCCCTGCCCTGTTTCTATGGCAAACTAGTGTGGCTACTGGGATTAAAGGTGTATGCTACCAGTGCCTTGTCTGTAAGTAAGGCTGATCAGTGTGGCTGTTTTACTCTCTGATTTTCAGGCAAGCTTTATTTATTAAAATTCAAATGAAATATCACTACATAGTGCGAATAAACTTCCACTGTCCTCCCTTCAGGATTAAGTGCAGAAATTTAAATACAATATTGTTTCTTTCTCTGGGAGTCTTAGCATGTTCCTGCATCCTATTGGCTTTGGTTCTTTCATGTGACCATCTCTAAGCCAATCACTGTAGCCTGGAGAACGAGATATACAGAATATACTCAAGTTATATGTTCCCCTTTACATCTGGGCATTGGCTCATCTCACAATACATGGACCACAGGGCTGGGGTGGTTTGAGAGGAAAACGGGGGTGCATCAACAGCACAAGAGCAAACCGATAGTGGGAGACAAAAAAGCTTCTGATAGCATGCCTAGTCTGCCCAAGCAGCTCTGAACTTCTAGATATTAAACCAGATTGAAAGAAATAATAAGATACCAGGAAACTGTCATTTCTGGAACACATTTTAGGGGCAATGATATATTAGTCACAGAAAAATCAGAGATTTATCGTGACTGAAGTGCTACCTCAGTCTTTATAGTCTTTGCAATCATTTAGTGATATCTTTCCAGGGGAAACCAATAGAGGAGAAATGGCGTCTTACTCCGTCTGGCTACTGCTGGCAATTTTGAGAGACATTGTTTTGAAAACCTATTTATTATATGTGTTGAGAAACTACAAATTGCTTTCAACATTTTTTTTTTTTAACCCTCCGGAGAAGTGTGAAGTGCTCTGAAGGCTGCCAACAAAATGTCAAGCCGGCCAGCAGGCAGAGCAGAGGCTTGATTGTTTCGTGGTGTCTTACATTCCATCTGCATCTGATTGGCTGACCTGAGCCAAGAGAGGGTAAGAGAATGAAGTGCTGAGCGGGCTTCTTGCTAATGGTTTCTGTGGGAGAGTTGCCATCTTCATCATTGTAATTCTAAGGGGAACGCCCATAGCTTCAAAGACGTCGGCATGTCTCTGCTTGCGTAGCAAAACTTAGAGCGGGAAAAGAGACCTCAGCACAAATTTCTCTGGGCATCTTTTATTAACAGACTTGGGCCAACTAAGTGATTCTTCAAAAGATTTTCAAATTTCTATGAAGGCAAATAAAATTATTAGTCATAAAATATTCATCATGATTTTTGCCTATATTTTAGGGCAAATATGTAACAGCGATGTGCCAGGGCAGTGATCTGGATGCAGAGAGCCCTGGCACGTAGACAACATAGAAAGCAGCAGCGGCCTGAGGCGAGGCAAGATGAAGCTGTTAGATATAGGAGCTGCCAGGGAAACAGGGTCTCAGTGCCAGCAGAGCAAGTATTTAGGCAGTGAGCGAACAGAGGCGTATAAACACTTGGTGGACTGGACTCATGCTTTTAGGGCAGTTTCCTCTGGGGATCCTGAAGGGAAACAGTCACTGGGTTGATTGTTTGTCCTTTGTGCTATTTTTGCAAATTAAGTTTACACAACGCAATACTTTTGGGGAGGTTTGTGTGCCGAAAAGTCAATGGTCATTCCCATGGTGCCAAGGTCTTCTAAAGGACCTTTGCAAACTATGATGGCCAAGAAGGAAGTACGAAGCCAAGAATGCTGGCATCTGGGCTGACTCAGAACTCTGAGGACCCCCCAGCTTAATTCCTCTTTCCCTCTTTCTCATGTCCCATGTGCTTGGATGTAAAGATCCAGAAACTTCTTATCTGGGCATTGTTTCTCTCAGTAAAGGCCTGAGTGGTGGGCTGAAAAGGAACTGTTCCAGGTGTTCGAAATCCCTACTCTTCTATTTTGGGGTCCATTCTCTTGGGATTACTTTCCCTCTACTTTGGAAGTGCTAGAAAAGAAGTCTCCCAGAAAGCTTAGCTTCACCCTCACTTGGTTCAGCCTAGGTGCTTGGCGACCAGAGTGGAACTGGGGTCTCCATAAAGGAGAGAAAGGAGAAGACAATAAGGGTGATTTCAGAGGGCTTTGAAACTGTTGGTGTCCTTGCTACAAAAATCCATTCCCTTTCCATGATTGTGACTGGAATAGACTGGTCAGTCTGACATTGCTACTCATATCCTTTTCCTAAGCCTTTGCTACTCACAGGTAGAGCATGGAGAACAGGCAGATAGGTGGAGAAAGACAAGGCAAAGGATGTGATGCCATGGGTGCATTCAGGATGGGGGATGGGAAGGCGGCTGAGGCCTCTGGTGCTGGGCTGGGACCCTTGGGGTCATGGTATTGCAAAAGTCATAGTAGAGAAACAATAACCACAAAGAGACTTTGCTGAGAGATGTGGTAGCAGCAGAGAGAGCCTAGTGACTGCTCTGGTCAGCAGATCAGTCAGTCTTTCTGGGATTTTCACTGACAAGTGTCCCACGCAACCGTCTCGCCAGCAAGAACGACGTGCGGCACACAAGGATCCTTCTGCAGTACGCTTTAATGCTCTTGAGAGGGAGAGCATAAGCTTCCAGAGCGGAGACCCAGAGGCGGGGAAACCCTTCCCTTAAATAGAGGCTTCTCCTCGCCTAGGACGTGTCAGCCCCTGGTTGGCTGCAACCCATCGCACGAGATGACGCCACAGGATAGGCGGGATGGGACGAGGTGGAAAAACCCTTCGCACATGCGCAATGCACCCGTTCATTACCCGGGAACACAGGATATGGGCGCCATCCTGCAATGGCGAATAGCGGGCGCGGCTCCCCACAGACAAGCCCACCCAGAGGTTCCACTTTGGTGACCGCCACTGAGAAGAGCATGCTGTTGGCTCTTCTTGTCTCAAGAAGACAAGGGGTTGTGGGACAGTGACAGAGGAGGTGCAAGCCCCAGCTTCCTCCCTCAACAAAGTCAACTGGAGGAAGCTGAAAGCGTAAAGACTAGTGAAGGTTGATTTAGAGCCCTCAGGCAAATCATGGCCAGGTCAAAGTTTTCACATTCAGTCACGAGTGCTATGGAGATATGGAAGTCAAGAGAGCTGGATTTAGAAGGAAAAAGTGGCTCCTTACTTGCTGGCCCATTTCACAAGAGCACAGAAGGTGCACAGATTTGAGAAGAGGTGACATGCTGTACAAACAATGAAGAAGAGCACTTCCATAAAATGAGTTGCTTCCACCTCCCACCCTCCACCTACCTTTAGCACTTCGGAGATAGGATATTAACGTGCACTTGGCTTCTGAGTCATGGAAAGGAAAAGTAGACTGGTGAAAGCAAATAGTGAGAGAAGAGGAAGACCTTCAGACACAAGTCAACCAGGGCTCTCACCCTAGTTCGAGGCCTTTCACCCCGCACTGTGGTGCTGTAGGATGGATGTCTGTATTTAGAGGCTGGCATTCCACAGTTCTGTGGGTTTTAAACCCACACATGGCTCCATTCTGAGCAGAAGAGCTTCTCTTTTCCAAACAATGAGAAGTTCAGAACTGTATCTGAGTCTGGCCAGTTTCTGTTGTGAGGGGGAGGGAATTATCTTGAAGGAGTTTGGGGACCACTCTCAGGTCAATCAGTGTCACTCACCTTTGCTCCCTCCACACAATGGGTGATCATAGATGATGTTGGAGAAAATTCAGCCAATATTGTTTTTTCTTAGGTAGATCACTTTCTCACCAACAAGAGAAATGGTTGAATAAGCCATGGGGAGCAAGTTGGTAAGCAGCTTACCTCCACGGCTTCAGTGCCTGTCTTCAGGTTGCTGCCCTGCTTGAGTTCCTGTCTTGAGTTCCCTCAATGATGGGCTGCAAACTGAAAGCCACGTAAACCCTTTCCTTTCCAAGTTGCCTTTGGTCATGGTGTTTTATGACAGCGATAGAAAGCAAACTGATACATCAGAGCAAGGAACAAGGGGCCCATGTTGAGTGGGGAAGGAGACAAAAGTCTACAGGTTGACCTCAACCACGTTGACCCAGATTCACAACACTGACTGGAATTGCCCTGCGATGCACAACCAATTATCCTTTTTGAAATGGTAAAGTTGCTCTATCAAACCAGGAATTCATATTAAATACTAACAGACCTATAGATACTATAAAGTGTTGTTCATGATGGACTTAAGACTGGTTGAAGGGCAGATATTATTTGAAGATGTGGTGATGTTTAACAGATTACTAAAAGCAAGTGCATGAAAATGAAACATTTAAACACATATCATTTTCTTCCTCTCTTCATCCTTTCTTCCACTCTTTCCTCATCTTTGGTTTGCTTGTGAACTTTCATCCTCCACAGAAAAGCAATGATTTCTGAGTCATCTGCTCCATAGTCCAGCCACAGTATTGTAAAAGAAATACTAACATATGAGTAGACAGAGAGTGATATCACACACACACACACACACACACACACACACACACATACACGAGCATTTTCTAGGACTTTATTCTGCATTCTGTTATGATCATGACATAAACAAGTTTTTGGTTGCTTCTGTCTTGTTGAGACACAAGGAGTTGCTGCTAGCAATGCCACCTAGAGTTGCCACATCTCCCTGTGCAAAGGTAGCTCGGAAAACAG
>JAQHUG010000001.1:17317794-17331630 GCA_028555095.1 Dicrostonyx torquatus | reverse complement strand
TATATGGCTGAAGTAGGTAGTGTTTTCAGCAATAGGGTCTTGCTGTCAAGTTCTGGAGGGTAACCAATGGCATTGAAAGTAGCCTGTAATATTTCGGGGCGTATGGGACTCCATCTGGAAACAACTCAAAATTGCCCACTTTGAGAGAAAGAAGCGGACACCTAAGCCCAGGCGGCATTTACAACTTCACACGCAACCATTCCGACAATAACCTCTCCATAACCTGGGAAAGTGAAGGTGTCAAAGATACAAAGCAAAGAACTAATGCTAAAAGCTGTAAGGGAAAATGAGCAACTCCACTCCAAAGGCACACACGTCAGACCTCAGCAACCTGATAGCCCAGAAGCCACGAAATAGCTCCACCAACATTGCACACCCAGCAAAACTGTCTTTTTAAGTTGATGAAGAAATAGGGGCATTTCGTGAGAGTTCATAGCTACTGTGCCAGCATCATGGAGGGGCTTTTCCTTCTTCCTGCACTGAAGGAAGCCTACAGCTGGAGCCATGTTCAGCTTGGCTTCTCTTTGACTTACTGCTGCCTTTTCTTCTGCTCCTTCCAGGCATCCTGTCACAGCCTGCATGAGTTTTCAAAGTGTGTCCTCCATTTCCTCCCTTGGAGTAGAGGCTATTGTCGCTCCTCTCTCACTGGCCCACAAGGAGGCGGCTTCTACTCCAACACCTCAATGGAAAGTCATCCACTTTTATCTGGCCTGTTTATTTGATTCTCTTTCTGAAGTTTCTATAAAGGTTTGTAAATTTCATTGTTTAGGAAAAAAGTCAACTCTTTGTTATATGATGTCTTGTGTTTTGTAGTTTCTATTGGTTTTTAGTATGTTGGTGTTTACAATTAAATTTTCAAGAATTTTTATTGACATGTGTTCATTGGATATAGCAGTATGTTTCATAAAGGCATTTAAATTTATCATGTATTTTGAGCTTATTAACTCCTTGTATCCTAGCATTGCTCCCCTTCCCTACTCCCATTAGCCTGGTTTCTCAGACAGTCCTTGTAGTTTTCATGTGAAATCATGTAATCTAATGTACACATATGTGAAAAACATGCAGTATTTGTATTTCTGGGTTTGGCTTATTTTATTTAATACAATAATTTAATGATTTATATTTCAATCCATTATACTGAAAATGAATAATTTTGTTCTTCTTTATGGCTGAATAAAACTCCACTGTGTGTATACACATTTTCTCTGTTGGCACCTAGGCTGAATCTATAAATAGGTTCCTGTTAATAGCGCTAAATAAACATGATGTGCAAATAGCCTTATATTATGCTGATTTAGAATTTTGGGGAATATTTCTAGGAGTAGTATAGCTGGAGTGTATGATAATTCTATTTTTGATCTTTTACAGTACTTTAACTTTATTCTTGAGAATTTCATACACCCATGAGAATTTCATACACCCATACAATGTATTTCGCTCATACTCATGCCCCACTCTGCGTCTTCTGGGATACCCCTCTCCACATCATCCTACCGACTTCTTGTCCTTTTCTTCTTCTTTTCTTATGACCCATCAGGTCCAGTTACTGCATCCTGTGTATGTATGGTATGGAAGCATCCACTGGAGTGTGGTTCACCAGCCAGGAGCCTCATCCTTAGAGAAAACTGACTCTCTAGCAGTCAGAGACTGTCAATAGCTCCTCCACTATGGTTGGGTTCTCTTGTGGGTCTTCATATGGGCGGAGACAGTCCCGAGTGCTTTGCTGCTCAAATCCATTGATTTTTGATTGTTTGATTGTTTTTTGGTTTTTTGTTTTGTTTTGTTTTGTTTTTTGAGACAAGGTTTCTCTGTAGCTTTGGAGCCTGTCTTGGAACAAGTTCTTGTAGACCAGGCTGGCCTCAAACTCAGAGATCCACCTGCCTCTGCCTCCTGAGTGCTGGGATTAAAGGCATGTGCCACCACTGCCTGACTCCATCAACATTTTTTACAGATCTTAGCATTCTGTCTGACATCATGTCTCACCAGCAAGGGGCCACTCTTGGATCTCTTATGCAATAACTCATCGTCTACATATTTTTCTTCTGCAGAGAAACAATGCTTCTAACTATGTTTTATTGTCTGGGGTTGAGGCATAGATAAAGTTTGTAGTCCCATGACCACCAACACTGGGATGTGGGGTAATATCCAGGGGGAGATGGCTTATTTTGGATTCTGCATCAACAATTATCTGGGTTTGTGCTCTGTTTCTGACATTGGAGGGTTTTGTTCTATAGGTGTTGTCTGAAATTCAACCCAGTGACACTTACAGGGGAGTAAATGAAAGGGGGCAGTGCCTGTCTTCAGACTCTGCATCCTTAATGAAGCTTGGAATAGCTTCCTGAACCACTACTGGCCTCAGGGTTCAAATGAAAATCAAAGAAGAAATGTCAGAATCAGTGAGTGAAGACTTTATCTGGCTGCAGAACTGTTGGTGATGCTTGAGAAAAGGACACAGAGACTTGACTCACTTCTTATAAAGCAAATAAAACCTCCCAAGTTTAGAAAAGCGACTGCCTAAGAAGGCACAGGGCTGTACCAAATGAGTGCTAGATTTGCAATCTCCCGTCAGTGCTCAAGCTGTGTCCCCATGTATAGTCTTAGGTAGCTCTGCAATATCAGTTGAGGGATTGGTGATGCAGCGTCCAGTCCTGACTGTTTTCATTAAGTGTTAAAATCTGGAACAACTCTTCTTGGCTTCAACAACCTCATCTAAGAAACAGGTGAGCTTCCTGGATAAGCTTTTTTTTTTTTTTTTTTTTTTTCTCACTACACTTCCTACTTCCTACTTCTGATTTCCTTTCCATGTCAGCAAGTCTGTAATACCACTGTTTACAGAGAGAATTAGGAGCTAATTTAGTCCTTCCGACAATGTGGTTGATCCAAATCTGCTTCTTAGAATTGATACTCATGGAAAAGCCAAGCAAATTTAAAAACTGCTGCCACATTTACAAAACGTTTAATCAAATTTCTTTTGTACACGTTTCATCTAATGACACATATGCTTAAATATTTGTATATAAAATTACTAAATAAGACACTTCTGGTCCTCTGTGTACTTTCTATATTTGAGGTATCTTTTTTCTGTCTTATTTTCTTAAATATTTTCAAGGGTTTTTTTTTTTTAAAGTCAAATCAAATAGATATGACCTTAGAGGAATTGGCAGAGACATCTTTTAAAATGCTCAAAATAGACAAAATAGAGAAAAAAAATAAAAGAGATAAAGAAAATGCTTTTAGGGAGTTACTCAGACCACATTGAAGATGGAGAACAGTATGTGTGATGAAATACCTGTAAAAGATGCACCTGAGGGCAAATTGTCGGTGTTAGGTCAGCGTCTGCCTGCCAGGTGGGAAAAGACGCAGTAAAGCCACCCTCTGCTTTCCAGCTTGAGGTCTTTCAATCCAGCAGCTGTGCCCCAGGGAGCTGGGTTTCTCTACCCACCAACTTGCTTTAATTTTCCAGACATGGTACTGAGTGTAGGAACAAGAGAGAGCCTGTACCAGGATCCTGCTCCCCTCCTCACCCTGTAGGAAAATGATGCCTCCAAATACCAATGGTGTGGTTCCACCTTATGTGAGCCACAAATAACACCGAATGTATTTCTATTTTTATTTTTGCCACTTTGAATCTCTTATAAACCATCTGACTTCAGTTAAGTGAGACTGCATAGCATGGGTTTTTAGGAATTCTGGCTTTGTTTCCCTATGCTAATGGTTGCTAATTCTCTCTCTTTCTCCCATCTATGGAATGCAGATTTGAAGGGCAACACTAACTCTTTCGGTAAAAATAATAAAAGTACAAATGAAAGTTGGCATTTTGGAGACAGGGTGGCTGAGTTGGAAATGAGCAACCCAGGCTGAGAATATAAACTCTGGGATGAAAAGAATGAATTTTGAATATTGAAGAAATGTAGAGTAAGATGAGGACAGGGATAGAACACTGCAGATGGAATCAGTTTTTGAGAAGATGCTAGCTAGGAGAGACAGTGTGTTGAAGTCAGAGGAAGGAAGAGACGGGCTCAGGGAAGGCAGAGGTGCTCGGTCACACCCTGGGGCCAGGGAGAGGTGCTCAGCTGTGTCCTGGGGCCAGGGAGAGGTGCTCAGTGGCACCCTGGGGCCAGCTCAGGGATGGGAGAGTAGCTCAGCTGCATCCTAGGACCAGGGAGAGGTGCTCAGATGCATCCTGGGGCCAGGGAGAGGTGCTCAGCTCCATCCTAGGGCCAGGGAGAGGTGCTCAGATGCATCCTGGGGCCAGGGAGAGGTGCTCAGCTCCATCCTAGGGCCAGGGAGTGGTGCTCAGATGCATCCTGGGGCCAGGGAGAGGNAGATGCATCCTGGGGCCAGGGAGAGGTGCTCAGCTCCATCCTAGGGCCAGGGAGTGGTGCTCAGATGCATCCTGGGGCCAGGGAGAGGTGCTCAGTGGCACCCTGGGGACCTCTTGTTGTCAAGTCCTTTTTTGTTCACAAAGCTCTTTGTTGTTATCTGGAGATGTCTAAGGTTTTTATCTTCCCATTGATATGCTGAGTTTGGATTTGTGTTTATCCTTTTGTGTTTCCAGAGCAAGCTTAAATATGAAAGTTCAAGTCTTCAATCCTGGAAGCCATTTTGCTTTCATTTCTTCAGACATCACTCCTCATTATTTCCCACAACCCTCTTATTTTTATCACTATAATTTTACAGTCGTTTTCTGGGTAATTTCTTCTGAGTCAACTTGACCCAGTGTCCAGTGGAGTAAGCTTCACCCATTGTGCTTATTTATTTAACAATCTCTTTATTTCATTTTTAATATTTCTATTTGAGTTTTTGTCATTTACTGATATTTTGGCTTCATCTGATCCCCACTCACTTCCTCCTTTTGGCTGATTCTCTCTGAGGATCCCAGCCATGTTTCTTTCCAATCTTTGTCAGTTCTCTTACACTTTTAGTTTAATCTGGGCTGCATTCATGTTTGGTTATTTGTTGGCTTATTCTGTTTTCTGTATTTCATTGCAACATGATTCTTGTGTGCTGGTGCGCAGGCCCATTTCATGAGGGAAGAGCTATCTCACTTGCCTGTTGGCATGAATTCACAAGCACACTTGCAGATAGCTGCAGTTAGCAAGCATGACTTTACAGAAGAGGAAATCTGACCAACAACAGAAATCTCATAATGGCGTGTCTTCGTTTCAAAGTTTATCCTATTAGTTCTTTTAGCATGTGTGTGACAATATGCGTGTTGTGATCAGGGCTCAGTCTTTGAACTCATGTCATTAGACCTGGTGGCAGGTGCTCAGTGGGTAGTGTTGAGCCATCTTACTGGCCTGGCATTTCTTACTTTAGAACCAAGAGGCTGAGTGTTCCAGAACTCACTGAAGGAGTCCATGGATGACAGACACAATGTCCATCTGCCCTTTACCTGCATAGTCGCAAAAAAACAAAAACAAAAACAAAACTTGTCAGTGCAAAAAAGCACCCCAGGGAAGAAGAAAGACATGGGCAGAAGATGGACCCCACCCCCTCAATAACTCATCTTCTGGAAGAAAATCTTTTTACAGGTGTAGATAGTCTTCTCTGCCCCACTGTCCATCTCTCAAATCACAACATGGAGACTTATTTTTAACTATGAAAGCTCAGAAAATAGCTTAGGCTTATTCCTAACTAGTTCTGAGGACTTAAATTAACCCATTTCTATTAATTTATGTGTTGTCACACGGCTTGTGGCTTGTTACCTCATGCTTCCTTTAAGACTGGCTGGCAACTCTGCCCTTCTCCTTTCCAGCATCCTCCATGCCTGGAAATCCTGCCTGGGTATTGGCCATTTAGCTTTTTAGTAAACCAAACAGAGTGACATTATCTTTACACAATGTAATCAAATATCTTGCAACATTTCCCCCATTTTTGGCTAAAAAAGGAAAGGGTTTTCAATCAAGCATAGTAAAACTATATATAATAAGAACAATTATCAAGTATGTATTATATTTATTGCACTAAAGAGAGTGACATATCTTTATCAAATATCTCACAACTGGCAGGAGATGCTTCGGTGGGTAGAAGCACTTGCTTTGCACACCTGATGGTCTAAGCTTTATTTCTGGAACCCACATAAAGATGAAAGGAGAGGACTAATTCCACAAAGATTTCCTCTAACCTCCACATCCATCTGCTATGGCATACCCCAACTCAAAATAATATAAAAATTAAATAAAGAAAATCTGTCCTAGAACCTTGAGATGGCTACATATGCAGCCAGAATAAGGTCCTCAGAAGTGTCTTACTAAATGAGAGCTTGGCAGGACAGGTGCTCCTGTCTCCTCACAAATTTGCGTGTTTCTACCGCTTCTGTTCCATAGAGACAGCCATATTGAACTTGACCCTGCTATGATGGCAGTAATTTTCTATATAGTTTATCTCTCATTGCTCTCTGCTCAGATTTGAGTCAAATGGGGCTTCAAATGATGCACTTATTTGTGATCTTGATCTAAATCTCATCTCTGTTATAAATTATGGGATGTGAGTCATGTAATGAGCAAACTCAGACATCTCTAGGAGATTAAAGGAAGTCCAATGGCTTGAATGTCTCTAGAGTGCTAAGAAGAAAGCCATTTTTCCGGACGACACAGCCAGGTGAGGCACAGGTGATGCTCGGAACAAGATGCTGACAAACACTCCCAGCAAGTCCTATATTCATTCAGCTCTGAACAGAGCCCCTGCACCTTCAGTCTATTGATGTTTGGTGGGTGACTGCCTTGACAGATTCTGTAGCCCAGCTACACTTATCATGGGAATTTCAAAATCAACCTCCACAGCCAAAAGTTGTTTCTTAGGTTTGGCATTAGCCGTCTATAAGCAGCCAAGAACGATGTCCATATTCACCCTGGGTCATTGTTGTATTAGTTGACTGAAATGTGGCTTACTACCTAAAAGGGATGGGTGTGGAGCCTTCCTTCCTTCCTTCATACTTTTCTATTTTTCTTTCTTTTCAAGACAGGGATTCTCTGTGTAACAGTCCTGGCTGTCCTGGAACTCATTCTATAGACCAGAATGGCCTCGAACTCACAGTGATCCACTGGCCTCTGTCTCCTGAGTGCTGAGATTAAAGGTGTGCGCCACCACTGCTTGGCTTCCATAGAGCTTTTTTGGATCAGAAAGGTGGAAATATATGAACATTCACAGACGTAAAATGGGGTGCAGGAGTGGGGGAGTCAGGGCAGCCTTCCTATTCCTCTCCCACAGGTGGGACAGTTTACAAAAAGCCATGGCTGCAAGCACACAGCACGTTCAGCTGCAGCCGCAACTCTCTGCTCATCATCAACTTTCCTGGGCTGATTGGGTCAAGTCTGGAGTAGAAATGGTGGCCTTTCAAAACCTTCCTTCAAAGCCTTTGTTTTCAGTACATTTTTCTACCTTCTAAAGCCAAAAAAAGCAATTTATTCACTAGCAGTTTTTCCAAGGGCTATTTCAGCACCCCAAATACTGTATTTTATAATCCTTTCTGCTCTTTTTCCAAAGAGAAATATTTCTAGGCATCTTCTGAGGATGTTTTCCCGAAGGATGTTGGAAGGTGGTTTCTGATAGGGAAACCGCTGCTGGCATTGCCTGGTCTTTGTCTCCCCAGCTTTTGTCAGCTGTTGTCCAAGGGAAGAGTTCAGGGCTCTGACCTGTGACTTGTGGCTGTAGCTGCCGTGTTTTGTCCCCCATCCAATGGCTGCTGGTTCAGTTTATATAGCCCTTCTGCTTCTGGCTGCTTCATCCCATCTCAGTCTCTCCACCTTTACATCCATGGCAGGATGTTGTGTAGTTTTTGGGTCTGGTCAAGGACTACCTCAGTCCCCAAACTCCCCCTGTGAGCCCCTCAGGTATTAAGCACATTTCATCTAACCTCTCCCGACTCCATGTGGGGCAGTGGCCTACATCCCTCAGCCTGTGATCTTTCTCTCCTTTCAGCAACTTGAGCTCAGAGCCACCGAGGCACCGTCATCTGCGGTAGCAACACATTGTCTCTCAGCCGCCACATGTCCCTTGCCCACTTGAAGGAGCTATTATTGTGTGTAGCTTCTCAGTGGCTGCCAAATGGAGGGGGACTGCTGCACTAATTGCCTGTAAATGATGAAGCTCACAGCAGATGTTGGCAAAAGTAAACCAACAGCTTACTTAGCTTCAAGGCTGTAAGCACTGAGGGGGTAGGAAGACAGTCTCAGGAGCTGTTCAGCAATATAGAATGATATAGAATGAGGTCTTCATCAGATTGCTTTAGGGAGACTGCTATAGCCTATAGTAGGGATGGGCAATACGGCCAGTGGGCCAAATGAAGTCTGCTGCTTGTTCCTGTCTACTCAGCTACTCAGGCATCTCTCTCTCTCTCTCTCTCTCTCTCTCTCTGCATCTTTTTTAAAAAGACTTTTTATTTATTATGTATACAACATTCCTTCCATGTATGCTTGCATGCCAGAAGAGGGCACCAGATCTCATGATAGATGGCTGTGAGCCACCATGTGGTTGCTGGGAGTTGAACTCAGGTCCTCTGGAAGAGCAGTCAGTGCTCTTAACCTCTGAGCCATCTCTCCAGCCCCTCTCTTTGTATTTCTATTGCTACTTTTTTGCCATGCCTGGTAGTTACAAGGGCAATCCTGTGACCTTTGGCCCAGAATGTCTTCCTCTGGTTCTTTACAGTGAAATTCATTAGTCCTTGCTGTCTGTTGAGTAAAAGAAACTTAAGACTTCCTTGTCACAACTTTCCTCTCTCCAGAGGTTAAAGAAGACTGTGTCTGCCCTCACCTTCCACTACATCTACGTTAACAGCCAAGTTTAGGTGTGAATTCTTTCTAAAAGGTATTGTGAAGATGAGCTGCTAACTAAATAAAAATATTTGGAATTTTGTCAGTTTTTTTGTTTTGCTGTTGTTGGTTAGGTGCTGTGTGTGTGTGTGTGTGTGTGTGTGTGTGTGTGTGCGTGTGTGTGTGTGTTGTAAGTCTTTTGTTTTCCTGCTTTCTTGTTTTGCTTTAGTGGCTTCTTGTTAGGCATAATAAGGCTAGTAAGATCTCATCACTTCCTTGTCTTAGTCCTGTTGGACATGCTCAACTCTTTCTGGTGGCCTGAAGGTCAGGGAGGCCAGCAGAGCTGTGGATGCTACAGCTGTTCTCAGCCTAGGCCATGCATGAAAGCCAGCACACCGGAAGAGAGAACAGAGCCTCCCATGAGGGCAGATTAACGGAGGCAAGAGGGTGGTGCTACATGTGTTGGCATCTTCACACTGAGCGGCCTCGCCAGCACTCCAGTTAACAGGTCTGCAGCCTTGAAGATGTTCCCGAGAACCCGCTTCCCTTTGCGTCTTCCAGGTTATTCTCTGTGATAATTCTCTAGCCCTTAGAGGACTGTGGAGAAAAGGTGTTTAAGGCAAATACATATGCAGTCATCTTATTAATGGCAAATGGCATTGATGGAGGATTAATTAGCTGTGAGAATGACCTGTGTTTGACCTTGCTGTTTATGATGAAGTCAAGCCCGGATATCATAAAGCTACATGCTAATTTGCAGTTTTGTTTAATAGCAAGTAACCCCTTCTTCCCCAGTCATGGTTTTATTGCCTTGTGGACTTTTAACTAGTTTTGCATCTGACCTAGAAATCTACCTCCCTGCCCCTGCTTCTTACTCTAACATCCTGTTTTTGAAATACCTCTTGTTGGTGGATGAGACAAATCCTGCTCTTCATAGGTCTTGGAATGAGCACCGCTGTCTTGTACTCAGGGGAAAAGCATGCCTGCTGTGTCATTTTAAGCCTCTTCTCCTTCTAGTGCCACAACTCAAGGTGCTTCTCAAAATGGGGTAGGGATGAAGAGCAGCCTAACCCAGGCATCAGCAAAATTCTTTGCAGTGCAAGCATTCTGATACTAGAACAGATAAAAATAACCATATTGTATCTAATATGTAGCAGAATGCAAGAGGACTCCTCAGCAAAAGTACTGTGTAGTGGCATTTCATCTGTATTTTAATAAATAAAGCTTGCCTGAAGATCAGAGTAAAACAGCCCCACCGGTCAGTCTTACAGACCAGGCAGTGGTAACACACACCTTTAATCCCAGTAGCCACACTAGTTTGTCACAGAAACTGGACGGTGCATGCCTTTAATCCCAGGGGTGCATGTCTTTAACCCCAGCCCTAGAGAGGATTATAAAACGGGAGGAGACAACTCTCAGTCTCATTCTGAGATTCCTGGAGGCAAGATCGCCATTTCAGACTGAGGTAGAGGTAAGAGCCAGTGGATGGCTGCTTTGCTTTTCAGATCTTCGAGTTGAGCCCCAACTTCTCTCTCTTAGTTTTTATTAATTGGGCTTCAGTACTGATTGCCAATAGCATCCTGGCAAACGCCAAACTGGCATGGCTAAGCACATTGAGGCTGACAAACAATTCCAGCCAATCCAGACATGGCAGGGACATGATGCTGCTCTGGAAGGCCACTTGCTTTCCTCCTAGATGATTTCCTCTACTACTGCGGTGTAGTAGAGAGCAGATATATTGTAAGGATGCTCAGGAAAGACTGGAACACTCTATAAAAATTCTGCATTGCCTCAGAATTGCATCAGAAGGGGGAGGTGTGACTTACAGGGCTAATGTGGCCCACACTCAGTTTTGGCAAATAGGTTTTTGGTAGCAGAGTTCTATTGAAATGGAACCACACGCATTCTTGTATGTGTCGTCTGTGTCTAGTTTTGTGTATCAACAACAGAGGACAACAGTCACTGCAGGTGTCTCAAAGCCTACAGTTTGTACTACCTGGCTCTCTTTTCAAACAGGAAATGATTTCTGACTCCTGTTTCTGGTGAATGCTACTTTGGCGATTTTTGACCCCTCTCGAGATGACTTTGAACACGGTACAGTCTATAGGCAACAAAGAGAGTAACACGGCAAGAATGATCGTCTTAGTTTTCTGTTCCTGTGACAAGACACAAGGGCCAAGGAAACTTATAGAAGAGCTGAGGCTCATGGTTTCAGAGGGTCAGAGTCCGTGACCATCACAGTAAAGAGCATCTCAGCAGACAAGTAGCCACGGCACTGAAGCAGCATCTGGGAGCTCCCATCCAGCAACAACCAGGAAGAAGCAGAGAACAAGCTCTGGGAATGGTACACAGTTTTTGAAACTTCAAAGTTGGCTCCCAGAACACACCACCTCTAATAAGGTCATCTCTTCTAATCCTTCCCACACAGTCCCACCAAGGTGACACCAAGTAATCAAATAAATGAGCCTATGGGGCTTTTTGCATTTTTAACTACCACAGAATCCTCAGAGTGTGGTGCAGTTAGAGCCTCCATTTTCACCACCAAAGGTGAGGAATCCCCAGAACATGGAGCAGTTAGAGCCCCCACTGAGGTAAGCTGCAAGCTTCAGGGAGATTCCCAGCAGCGACACCTCCTGGTAGGTCCTCCCTCCCTGTACCTCACACTCTACAGGAAAATGTTCCAGGAAGGGAAAAGCTGTGGAAGCCACCATCCCTCCAGGGCAGGAAGTGTTTACCCTCCATCACAGGTAGTGGGCTGAAAACACGGGGTGTTTACTTGAGGCTGTGAAAAACTCAATTTGCAGCAGCAGTGACAGGCACACACTATGGCAGGCTGCCCTCTCCCCAATGACATTGCCAGGATTAAAAATAGCTGTTCTGTGTGTCCTTCAGTCTGGTATTGAACCGGAGCCTTCGAGCGTTGGTCTCCTTAGCTTCATGCTTAATGAAGCGTAATTTGTATTAATAGCAGCTATTAAATCTAGAGTGCTTAATAGGAATTTCGAGTGGAGGCCCGAAGTTATTGAGCTCCTCCAATGTGGTCCCCAGAGAGCTGAGCTCAGGCTTAAACACTAGTGGCCATGAATCACTGGTCTGGGACAACGAACCAGCTGTGGATGGGTAGGAGGAAGAAGAAGAAGGTGGGGGACAGGGAATCAGAGCTCAAAATGTAAGCATCATGGGGTTCTCTCTATTCCCAGGTCCTGCAAGGTGATCTGTCAATCAGTTGGTGAATGCCTTAAAGAAAAGGGTGAGTTGATCGTAGAGATCTAGGTTCAGCCTCAGCCTCTAATCTGTGAGCTGGCTTCCATCTCTGTATGTCTCTGAGCTTCCAGTTTCTCACTCAAAGACTGGCAATACAGAGAAGCAATATCCTGGGGGCTGTTGTGAAGACTGTGGAGTCACTATGAAGACTGGACAGGACCCCTAAAACTCTTTGCTTGCCTTTCCTTGAGACTCAGTTCTATTTTACACGGGCCATTAAGAATTTCAGCAAGAAATTATCTGAAGAAGCTAAATTACCTGCTTTTACTAATTTTCCTGATTGGCCACCATTTTCATGACTGGTCCTGCCTCCTTCCCCCATTAACACACACTCTGTTTGCTTTTTGCTGTATTATAAATTCCCCCATTCACATCTCTGACTCCAACACAGGTCCACCCTTGTGACAGTTCTTTAAAGAAAGTGGGAGAACTATGTCCCGTTGCCCGATACAAGCTTTGGCCCTAAATAACTGAGTGATCAATCATGGTTGACATTATCACTGTCATTTCATAATTAAGAGAACGGTGTCCAACACCAGTTCTGCCTGTCTGTCTGAACATTACCAGCTTGTTCTGCCTTGAGCAAATCACTTCGTCCATCTGGGCCTCAATGTGTACTTCTGAAAAACAGGGTTGCTCTGGAAGGAACCTGAGGCTATTGAAAGGTAGCTGTGAAATAGAGCCCCCAGGCAGTGCTTGTGCCCTAGCTGCTCGTCACAGAAGACGGCATTAAGGCACCTCAGCCTGTAACCTCCCCAAAATTGCACACTGGACGTAGACATTCTTTACCACACTGAGTTATGGGTCTGGTCCATGTGATGCAGGTCTAGTTCTAGGCATGGCTTCTCAACACTTGGGTAGGAACAGACTGCTACAGAATTAAAGCTTCAGAGAGGAATCCAGCATCAATGTCTTGTTATCTAGTGCCAAAAGGAAATAAACTTGAAAACCATGGACAATCATGGGATTACAACTGGAGCTAGGCACCATATGGTTATTTCTTTTCTTTGCATTTTGATTAGTTTGTGGATCTTTGTATCTGTTGCAAAAAGAAACTTCTTTGATGAGATGTAGATATAAATGTTTCTGTTAGTATAAGCACAAGTATTTAGAATACAGTTAGAAATGATACTGTTTTGGGGAAGTAGCAGTAGTTAGTTATGCTCTGAAGTCTGTGATCTTTCCAACTATGGGTAGCTGGCCATATTTACAGTACCAGACATAAATTATTTCCTATTGAGCTGGTATTAAGGCCAGTTGGAAAGTTATTGGTTACCCCCAAGATATAAGTGCCACTATTGTACCACTGTGGACATCTTGCCAGGCTGGTCATTATTGTGGTTCATAGGACTTACCAGGCAAGGATATTGGTTGCTTTCTCAGGTATTTTGGTCACTGTGGTGGTTTGGCAGAAAATGCTCCCTAGAGAAATTGGCACTGTTAGGAGGTGTTCTCCTGCTGGAGGAAGTGTGTCACTGTAGGGGCAGGGTTTGAGGCCTCTTTTTATTCAAATTTCCCTCAGTGTGACAGTCAGTTGTCTTTTGTTGCCTCCGAGTCAAGATGTAAAGACTGTCAGCTCCACCAGCACCATGTCCACCATGTCTGACTGTATGCTGTTATGCTCTCTCTGTCATGGACTGAACTTGGAAACTATAAACAAGACACCCCAATTACTTGCTTCCTTTATAAGAGTTGCTGTGGTCATGGTGTCTCTTCACAGCAATAATAAACACTAACTAATACAGAAATTGGTACCAGGAGTGGGGTATTACTGTGATAGGCCTGACCATGTTTTTGTTTGTAGGAATTTGGACTTTGG
>JAQHUG010000001.1:17229032-17311683 GCA_028555095.1 Dicrostonyx torquatus | reverse complement strand
AACTAGCCTTTGAATACACATGTGTATATGTTAACTAGCCTTTGAATACACATGTGTATATGTTAACTCTTATTCTAGTTAGTTTTATGGCAGAACTCTATTTAGATAAACACATACAATCTTATCTCAGTTAATCAACCAGACTTAAATTGCATAAATTAATACAAGAAAGGTTCCTTCTCATTTTTCACACCTACCATGGGTCACTGAGGGTTGTATCCCACATTGTCTACTCAGAGATCCAGGCTGACTCAGGTCTACTTTCTAGAACTTTCGTCACCCAGACACTTGACTTCCCTTTCTAGGAAAAGAGAGGTGGGGGTGGGTTCTCTGTCACACCCTGGATCTGAAATCCTGAATTGCTTTTCCTCAGAAGAGACCCATAGACTCTATTGTGATCTATAGCCCTGAACCAGGATGGGGTATGCAGCCACATCTAACTGCATGGAAGAATATATCTGTATATGACTCTGTCACCGTCCAAATTATATAAATCCAGAGCCCTAAAAGCTAATTTAGAAGGTGAGAAAACATCAGCAAATTAATAATAAGATGCCTTATGAGTTACATTAACAAATACTGCTAAAATGTTTTCCTCAAAATTATCTAAACAAAGTGAAATGGAAACACACCTGTATAATTTTCCAATGTCTGGTTTTACCAGAAGCAATTTATTTTCCAACTAGTTGTTTGTATTTTGAGATGTCTGCAACACCAGTTGCAATATCATATTGGCGTTATGTTATGTATCTTCCAATATCAGCATAATGAAGAATAACTAGACCATTTCTATTGTTGCTTTTATATGAAAATAAGAAAAATTGTAGTCATAACGAGCTACTTTGCCTTTGTTATAAATCCCCATATGGCATAATTAAAATATGTCATAATATACTTCCAGCCTTTCTGTACCAACTGTACACACAGAGAAAACACGATCACTTACAAAGAACCAAATTCCAACAAAGCTTACATTTACCATTTTTCTCATTAAATTTTATAATGAAATTATTAGACTATGAATTGTTAAATTTCCTACTTTTACTATATGTCACAATTTTTATTTCTTTTTATCAAAAGTATTGATAAAAATTTTCTAACTTGGAATTATTCACTTGGATAAAATAAAGCTAATATTCAAGATTTTTTCTTGGAATAGTTCTGTTTTCTCTCTTTCTTCCTTCCCCCAATCTTTCTTTTTTGCTTATGGCCACATTTCATAGGCATGAAAAAAAGTAATATTTTTTTCTCCATCTTGAAATTTTTTCTTATCCCTGGAAGAAATTTTAATATTGTTATAATTTTCCTAGGTTCCTATTATTTTTGCCTTAGTGTAATCTTAAAGTATTGCCAGTTTCTGTAGCACATCAGTTGCTCCCTTACAAAGAGATCATGTTTTAAAGTAAGATGTATAATTAAATCACAACTCAATCCTATAGCATCTTGTTTCTCAGTACTGAGTAGATGCTGGAATTGGTAAGAGTTATCACTTATGGTTTGTAAGAAACATGTGCTAAGTCATTTTCCCCATGGTCAGAACATATCAGGTCTCAAATAGACTTTTAAAAAGACATTCTTGAGAAACATTTATTTCAAGTGGGGTCATATATTTTATATTAGAAATTCAGGAGAAACTTTATCTATAATCAATTTCTCTATAATTTATAATCCATGCATTATTTTAAAATTAAAATTTAATTGTTCTATAGGATGTAGATATATTGTAGAGTACTAACTTCACCAGTTTCTCAAAAATTTGAGAAAATGTTTTTCCGTAGGAAAGTTAATGTCTCAAGAATCCATCTGTCTGCCAATGACAGTCAACTACTATTAGCTGAAAAGTAGCAGCAAGTGGAAACATTGGTGGCGTGGAGACCCAGATGTCACTGGTTTACAAAGCCACACAATACCAGTTCACATATGTCTAGTTTGTTACGCTCAGTACAGGCTGACTTTGTGCCTCAGGCATGATGCCTTTTGGTTACAAAGTATCTGATGGTCTTGAAACTTAGTTGGCAGAGCTGAGTTAAACAGACAGCATGATAAATAGCTGTGGGGATAAAAAGCAGAATGAATTGCAGACTATAATTGCTTATATAATTAAAAGCATACAGATATATAAAAGTATGTAAATAATATTAACAATGATTTCACTTTGGTCACAGTACATGAAGAAATTGAATGTGTACTGACCATTAAGTTTTCCTCCATCCTGGCTTGCTTTCATAGTACCGGAAAGTTCTGATAGACTGCAGGGGTAAAGATTCCCATCTTATCCAGCTATGAACTCTGTGAAGTACAAAATAACAACTATGGCAAGAAATTCTATGGGTGTGATAATGGCACGAATGTCATGGGTGACCAATAACTTTCTGATAGTATTCAAGGCCCACTCCACACTTATTTGGTACTGTTAATCTGGCCAAGAACCCATGGTTTGGGAGATTACAGGCCCCAGGGGTGAACCTACTACTATCATTTTGCTAAATGGACACAGTGTCAAACCGCTTTTGAAATTTGTATCTGTACATAGATAAGTGCAGCTGTTTGACCTCATCAGATAAGTTTCTTTGTGTAGTAGACAGCGGTTAATATAGAAACTCATAACTGGCATAGTTCAGAGAATAAATGCCCCGTTTATTCACAAATATCTCTAGCATTTTCCATGACCAGGGTTCAGGGACCATAGTGAAAGATGAGGAAGAAAGACCATGAGAGTCGGAGTCTGGGGAGGAACAAAGCTGTACGGTATCTTCTAGACATGACAAGACTTCTGCACTGGTGAGCTCACACTAGCTGCGGTTGCCTACCTAAGGCCTGGCAGTCAATATTCTAGAGTAGAACAGGAAATGCTCATGAGTCCTATCCCTAGCTAAACAGATATACATAGGTGATGATTCACAGGGAAGGAAGAACCAGTTTCCTTTAAGGATGTGGTCCCTGATACATCAACAATGTCCCGTTTGGTCCTACACCCAGGAGTATATGAGCAACACACATTGAACTTTATGTTTTGTTAAAAAAAAAAGTCTACATAAAATGAGTGGGGTGGACTCTAGGGAGGTGGAGGTGGATCTGGGAGGAGTTTGGGGAAGGGGCAGGGTGAATATGATCAAAATGTATTGTATAAAATTTTCAAATAATTAATAAAATATTACATTCAAACATTAAAGTGATCTCTAGTTTGTCTCCTGTTCTATTTTTTCTCTATAGAGAGAACTGGCTAGATTGTTCTCAGAGTCAATTTGATCATCTTCCATGGGTGTCACATCATTATATTTTGCACAAAATGAGAAGGACTCCTGGGTAATTTGGCAGGGGAAATCAGGCAGATGCAAACAGACCTATCCAAGGAATCACAGTAATGTAAATCCAGTGCTCTGTGGTTATCAGATTCTAAACTGTTGTCTCATTTTTGTCCTGAAGAACACGTCTGGATTCTTTTGGGACTTGGTTGTTTGAAATCCACAGCCAGGAAGCTCTCCACAAGAGCCCCCATCTCCCCTCACTGATACTTCCAAGGCGCTGCTCTGTGGCCAGTGGGGGAAAGAGGTTCACAGGAAGCTGCTGGAGCCAGATCTGGGAGCACTCCTGGAGCTTTGAGGACGAAAGCCTGAGCTCCAGCATCTCCAACAAGCTGGGCATGGTCCCTGGTCCCAATACGCTAATTAAAGAGGCAACAGTGAAGGAGAGACAGGCTTGTTGAGTGTGGCCATGTGAGGAAGAAGAGCAAAGAACGGGATTCAGTGACCACTGTGTCTTTGGGGTCCTGACATGGGGTTTAAATAGAGGGCAATGGGTATGTATAATTTAGTGACCATGGCCAAGGTGTGCCCCATCACTGATCCATCATTGTCTCAAGGTCTCTTTTGTCCTATGAGGTAGTTTCATTGGTTGTCAAAACAATGTGAAATCTCTTCCTGGAAAAGCGTCTTTCTGTTTCTCCGCCCCCCTCCCCCGCAAGGCATGAGTGTTCCAGGGAAATTTTAAGTCTTTGGGGTTCATTGTTTCAATAATCTGACAGCAAGAGGGGAGGGCACAAGCCAGTATCTCCATAGACTACCTCCTCTCCTGCCAGGTCAATTTCAGAAACAGTTGGCCTCCCCATACTCTAGAGTGCCCTCGTTCCATATGAAAATGGCAACTTTGTGAACAGCTCTTGAAGAAAGCTTGCAAGAAAGAGGAGGTGAGGAGGTTTGGTGACAATCCACTGTCACTGCCTCCCGGCCGATTTAAGTCTCGAACAGGGACCAGATTCTTCTGGTAATGGCAAGTGCTGCTTGCACCTGATATTTAGAGGCATGGAGCCACAGTTCCCTCTATTCCATAGTTTTGCTGAAGGAATCTCACGATTACACAAGTTCCAGACTAAATGTATACAGCAGTCACCAAACACAACGCAGTCCCAACTCTGATGAATCATCCAGGGCCTACTTAAGACCCTGTGACTCAGGACCAGTCAGGCTGACAGCCGAATGCTGTTCTGGAAATGTAGAGGCTTGCGGGCTGAGTGAGGCTCTAGGTCTTTCTAGAGGTGGGTTGCAGTGTTTCACTTCTTACCTTGTGTTAACACTGTTAATGTAAAGGCTGCGGAAACCCTTGAACCACCTGCCATTTCATCAACTAAAATTTGTACCGATTTCCTTCTCAGTTGAAACAGGATTTATTGGCTGAACCCTTTGATTCATGTTCCATTGCCATAACTGGTCTCTCTTTAAGGACACATTCTTACTTTCCTAGTCTCCTTGGTCTAATCAATTCTTCAGTATTGTCTTTTCTATTACACATTTTTAAAGAACATGTATAGTTTCATGTGCGTTTATTAGTTTTATTGAATACTACTGGGTTAGAAATCCTTCTATTGTATGCCAGGCAGTGGTGGCATATGCCTTTCTTTAACCCCAGCACTCAAGAGTCAGAGGTAGATGGCTCTCTGTGAGTTTGAGGCCAGCCTGGTCTACAGAGATAGTTCCAGGACAGCTAGGGCTGTTTCACGAAGAAGTCCTGTCCTGAAAAAACAAAATACAAAAAACAAAAACAAAAACAAAAACATGTCCACAAAAATAACAACACAATTTAGAGAAGAAATAATACCGTTAAAAAAGCTGGGTAGTGGTGGCACAGCCCTTTAATTCTAGCACTTGGGAGGCATAGACAGGAAGATGGATCTTTGTGAGTATGAGGTCAGCCTGGTCTATAGAACGAGTTCCAGAGGACAGACTCCAAAGCTACAGAGAAACCCTGTCTGAAAATAAACAACAAAAAAGAGAAATCCTGCTTCTATCACATATTTTCTCTTCCTTTGTCAATATGCTTACACGATCTGTCAACGGTACTGTGTCTTATGCTGGGCTTTCTATGAGTAGACGCTGAAGTAGAGATTGGCAGGAAAACAGTTCTGTGTCTCAGAATTGACTCTTGGGAAGAACAGAGGTAATCAGGACAAAGAGAGAGCAGCTAGCTGGACATTTCTAGGAGCTAAAAAATGAGTACCTGAAAAGGTAACAGAAGGACATTACATGTCTTTTACAAGAACTGCCAGCCTGCCAGCCGGGTGGTGGTGGTGCACACCTTTAATCCCAGCACTTGGGAGGCAGAGGCAGGCGGATCTCTGTGAGTTTGAGGCCTGATCTATAAATCAGTTCCAGGACCTCCAGAACTATTACACAGAGAGACCCTGTCTCTAAAAACCAAAAATAAAACAAAAAACAAACAACAAAAATTAGCTGCCACTCTGTGTGTCAGTCTAGAATCTTCTTGTTATACCCAGAGTCCAGATCCCCAAAGACAGTCAAGAGACCCAGCTCTGATGCAGAAAGGAAGCGTTTTTAACTGTGAGTTTGAACCTGGGTCTTTCGTTCATTTGGTGTAGCATTGAAGTTGGAGAGATCCTGAGTAGTAGTGGGGCAGGATATGTATTGGAGGTAAAGCAAGGGGGACTCTAACAGGCTATAGACTGCACAGGAACAAACTCAAGATTGGTGTACCTCTGGGCTGGGAGTGCTTGTCTTTTGATATTTGGTAAATGGAGACTGCTTTTCTGTTTCCCGGCCTCCCAGACATGAATAATCACACAGAAACTAAATTTATTACAACACCAGTTGGCCAATAGCTTAGGCATATTCCTAGCTAGCTCTTACACTTTTTTTGAGTCAGGGTTGCTCTGTAGCTTTGGAGCCTGTCCTGGCACTAGCTCTTGTAGACCAGGCTGGCCTCGAACTTACAGAGATCCATCCACCTCTGCCTCCCGAGTGCTGGGATTTAAGGTGTGTGCCACCACCTCCTGGCTAGCTCTTATATCTTAAATTAATCTATTTCTATTCATCTGTGTATCACTATGAGGCTGTGACCTACTGGCAATGTTACAGCGCCTTTCTCCTTCAGCAGCTACATGGTGTCTCCTTGACTCTGCCTTCTTCTTCCTCTATCTCTCCTTGGATTCCCCACCTTGCTACATTTTGACCTTCCATAGGCCAAAACAGCTTCTTTATTAACCAATTGTGATAAGACATATTCACAACATACAGAGGGGAATCCCACATCACTAATTGGTTAGTTTGCAACTGCAGGGAGGTTGTTATCTCTTGTTAATATATTCTACCTTTATCAGGAAACCATGGCCAGAGCCTGCTAGCCTACCCTCTGATTGATTATTCACCATACAGGGGTATCTTGTGGTTTTCTTGTTCTTCTTCTTCTTCTTCTTCTTCTTCTTCTTCTTCTTCTTCTTCTTCTTCTTCTTCTTCTTCTTCTTCCTCTTCTTCTTCTTCTTCCTCTTCTTCTTTTAATAACTTAGGCAAGGTTGGGGACATAGCACATCCTGCTGAGTTAGGGGCCTATATCCTGCAAGGTCTTTTCTGCAGCCTGTCATGGCCACAGAATTGCCAGGGAAGGGCCTGAGTCCTTCACTTCTCACTCATCTCTACTGCACAACCCACTCTATCTGCTCACTACTCTTCTGTCCAGATTCCATGGCACAGCAAAGGGTGCTGCACCTTCAGGTCATTTATCAGGAGCACTTGAAAGTTTCTCTAGGGATTGCCAGAGGGGATTCCTGCATTTCTGGACCATGGCCTTTGCCTTCGTTCTCATCAGACATGCACAAGGATCTCTGGGCCTCACCAATGTTGTCACTACTGTCTCTGTCCCAATCTGATGGTTCTGTGATACCAAATTTGCATTTGTAAAATTATCAATGACCTTGAGAATATTTTATATGCCTTTTAATCTCTCAGGTTCCTTCTGTGAATTATCTATTCATTTTCTTTGTTCAATTTTCTATTGGGTTCTGAGGAACCCTTTTTAGCTGGGGAACAATATCTCACAGATTTTGATAATGAGATCTAAAGAATTTAAACAACCCTCTTAGGTGTGTGGATTCATATTTAGAACCTCTAGGTTTTAATTAATCACATTTCCTCATTCTGGCTGTCTGTCTGCCTCTCTGTGTGTCTTGTTCACACACACAGCTGTTTGTGATAATTTTGAATGATTACTGTGATTATATAATCATCATGTACTTTTTAACCAAATTTTTGAGAGTGGCTAATTAAAAACAAACAAACAAACAAAACCCCAAAATCTTAGTGTGTATGTGAGCGCCTACTATCCTTCTCAAGTTGACAAAGCATTAAAGTATTTTCCACCATTTCTGAGTCGTCTTCTGTTTTGTAGTCAGTTGGATTTACAAAAAGGAATTGGAGAGAGAAGGGGAGCTGGCTTTGCTGCATCTTAGTCTTTTTCACCCAGCTGTCTCCCATCCCTTTTCTCCCCACTTCCTCCCTCAGTCTTGGTCTCTCTGATGTATTAGCCTAACAGGACTTCTGGAACCAGAGTCTAATGACTCTATGGTTGTTCCAAAGGTCTTAGTTTTACTTAAAATAGATGTAATTTGAGAACTGTTTTTTACGTAAGAATGTAAATTCTGTAAGCATGCAATGCACATATAAATGGCACCGTGCTGAGAGAAACATCCTTGGGCTGTCTCTTCTTTCTGTGCCTCACTCAGGAGGCAGACATCCCCAGGCTAGTCTGTCATCTCTCCCCAGGAGGCACTGAAGTCAAGAGAATACATTCCCAGCCATCTGTCTCCGGTTAAGACTTCCCTTGTACAGAACCAATCCTCCTGAGGTCCTTACTGCTGAAGCCAGAATTGCCTTTCCCGTGTAGGAAGGCATAGGTGTAGGGTGATGGTGTATGCCCAACCTGCTCCCTCATAGTTTGGAAACTGTCACCACACATTTATTTTTCTCGCTGGAGGAGCAGCCAGAGAAGCACACTCAGGAACACCTCGCTCCTTCTTGAGTCCAGACACAATATTTTCGAAATGAGTTGAGAAAAATCTGGCAGCAAAAACTGGTTCACGCATGCTGGACACACGCACAGACTACCCATCTGTGGAATCCCTCACCAGAGGTCTTGATACTGAGAATTCTGTTTCTGCTCCATGTCAAACACATTTCCTGAGTGGGAGGCTCCTGTGAGTGGGAGATTCAGCTTTCAAGTTGTGTTTGGGTCAAAATGTGTTAGAAGCAGGCTTGATAGTCACGTTCTAGCAGCTGCTGAGCAGGACAGAGTGGGCAGGGAGAGCCTTGTAGTGCTCTCCTACCAAGTGACAGCGCGATGTGTTTGTATAAAGTGAAACATTACTTATCGTTTATTCACAAAAGGAAAATGCACAATGCAGGCTTTTCAGCATCTAAAAGCCTTGTCAGAGGCAGCTCGTGGCTGTCCATCACCTGTACTGTAGATGAATAGCCACAGTTTTCAGAAAGCAGCCCGCTTCTTTGTGAGTGAGTCTTGCTAAGTCTGATGAATGCAGGGATGAGCTTAGGACCACAGAATCCCACAAGGCAGGGGTGTGGGAGGAGCTCTGGGCAGCTCACGAGAAGTGTCAGGATCCATGCACTTCAGTTTCACATGGCCTTGAAGTCTTGGAGCCAATTTCAGCAGGCAGGTGAGCAACATAGCCTTAAGTAGTAAAATCCATGCCCAGGTGGGAGGGTACCAAACCTGCACCTATACTCACTGTACCCCCACTCACTGTTGTGTGTGTTCAGGTGGTGACAACCATGTAAGGCATGACAGACCACCCTGGAGAAATCACAGGATGAGTGTGGAGTGGATGCCTCCAGGGAAGAAATGTAGAGAAGAAAGGAAGGCAAAATCCTTCCAGATCATCGCATCTTAGTTTATGTTGGATGCTGGTGGCTCAGACCATTATTGTCCCAAGAGTCAGTGAGCTCTCACATATTCCTCCACAGATGTTGCTCATGGCTCCCTCAGGTTGTGCCTTCTTTGTGGATTTCACAGCGAGGGCAACTATGCACTTATTTATGAGACCATTTAATTTTATGTCTCTCTTCCACTAGCCTGTGAATCCAGACCCTCCATACGGAGCTGTGGGCATCTTTGGGCAGTGACTTGGTAAGTGAGTGAAGACCCTACATGGCTCTGCACCCCCAGGACCTTTTGGAGGTTTCAGAACATGGAGGTCTAGAGAAGCCCTGGAGACCATTTCCCGGTGTCACTGGTGTGGGAGAGTGTCACATTTGCCCTAGTTCCTGTGCATATTTTCACAGAATGTGCTCTCCTGTTGGCTCTTAGTCACAATTTTTTAACACAATTTTTATTTTTGAACCTGTGGTTATTTAACCAGGGTTTTCCAGCTTGTATCTGGTGTTGGGGTGGTGGGGGTCTGGTTTTATTCCAAGGCGCTAGCAAGGGAAACAGCATTTGTCACCAGCTCTGGCACCTGCAGCCTTGGCTTTTGCAAAGGCAACATTTGACCCTCAAAAGGGGGTACTCCTTGGTGAGGGCAGGCATTTTGGATTAAGCACAGGCTCAGAAAATCATGCTTGTATATCATCAGCTGTGTGGTCTTGGGCAGGAGACCTGGTCACTCTGTGCTCACTTTTTTCTTTTATGAAATAGGGATGAAGGCACTTTCTTCTGACGTCACTGGAAGAATTGGAAAATATTTGTAAAGTCTTGGTCCAAGATAAATCCTTAGCAAATCTGTGTGCATCACCCTTTCCCTGACCTTTTTCTTTCCCCCTTTCTTCAGTATCCATTGAGAGGGCGAGGAGGGCACCTACCATCCAGTGAATGGAGGTCACTTGGTGAGAGAATGCAGGAAGATCTGCGTGGATGAAGGTGTGACCCACACTATGTATTACTGTGGAGTGTTGAATGGAAGTGGTGAAACTTACTTAGCGGGTACCCAAAGGTCTGCACACTGTGGCAAACAATTTAAAGGCGTTATCTCATTTAATCATCACAAGGATGCTTTAAGTAATGTTCCATTATCAACCCTGTACAAATGAAATGAAAGGGCAGAGAGACTGTCATGGGATAATGGTGTCATAAGTAAGATGATTTTACGAAGGTACCTTGAAACAGAAGGCCATGGATGGGCTGTATGTGCAAGTTACCAAGGTGAACCAGTGAAGGACCACTTTTCAGATCAAGGCTTCTTTGTTTCTTTATTAACTCTGTGATGCAAATGGGAAAACAGAATTTAGCATGACAGATATGCTGCTTTCACATCTAGTGGAAATAACGCTGAGGGTAGGAGTGATCTGTACTTTGGTATAGGAAGATGGGGGTGGGTTTTGGTTAGACCCCAAGAGGGGAATGGAGGATGATAAAGCTGCTCTTCCCAGAAAAAAGAAAAAGCACATCTTTTTAACATCCATCTGAGGAGGAAGATGAGAGGAAGATAGCAAGGATTGGTGAGAAGTCAGACGGGACCTGTGAGGGTGCCCACAAAAGGTGAAGAAAGCAAGAACGCCTCTTGGGACAGGCAGCGGTTTGCTTGTGTTCAGTGTCTTCTTTATGGCACTAAAGATCCCGTTATGGTTTAAATTTGTAATGCCCCTCTTAGGCTCATTATCTGAATGCTTGGGACCCCAGATGGTTGCACTGTTTGGGTGATGCTCTGGGAATTTATAGAGCTGAACTGGAGGATGTGGGTCACTTTGGATGTGTTCATGGGGATGTATTATTTTTGGATCTCTTGGTCACAAAGTACACATCTCTCCACCAGAAGCTTCTTCCAACTGTCCCAATGTCGTGTCCAGGTACATGGGACTAAGGTTTATAAGTCTGCTCTTTTTTTTTTTTTTTGAACATTACAAAATTGAGAGCCAAAGTAACCCTTTTCCTTAAGTTGTCCCTGTCAGGTATTTTATTAACCATGAGGCAAACAAACTAATTCTATTTCCCAGGACATTAAACAAATATTTAATTATTTTTATTCTATGTGTATGAGTATTATGCTTACATATCTGCATGTGTGCCACATTTGTGCCTGGTGCCTGCAGAGGTCAGAAGAGGGCATCATATCCCCTGGGACTATGTTATAGATGTTTGTGAGAATCTTCATGTAGACAGAGCTCACATCTAGAAGAGCAGTCAGTGCTCTTGATCACTGAGCCATCTCTCCAGCTGCCCAAGGATATTTTGTTTGAATTTTCCCTCCTTCTCTCTGACACTCACCTGAATGGTAGTGCTTAGCCTTGTGTTGGCTCAGTGGAAACTTAGGAGGGAGAATGGCTGGCTAATGGACATGGATGGCATGAACTTTTCTGAAGAGAAAGGAGAGTCAGTGTATGGGGCATTGGGGGAAGGGACTGGGAAGAGAGGAGAGAGGGAGGGGAACTGTGATTGGGCTGGGAAAATTAATTGATTGATTAATTAATAAAAAATGAAAGAAACCAGGAAGGAAAGTCTGATAATGACAGCATCTAGAATCTTAGGGACGTGTTCTGGATCTCTACTGTCTTTGGATAGTGAGAGGGAGCTCATCATTATGATCTCCTGTGCCAAGGTGGCCCTGAGTGTCACCTGTATCTGTGGGCACATCAGCATGGGGGAAAGGGGATGGCTCAAAAGAGGGGAAGGGCCATGTAGTAGAATATTTGTTTAACTATGCAAAGATGTTTTACATTTGTTTAATTATGTAAAGATGTGTTGCTGTTTTCCCTTGCTTGCCTAAGGCACCTGATTTGTCTAATGAAAACCTGAATGACCAATAGTGAAGAAGGAGGCATAGATGGATTTCTGGGCAGAGGGGGTAAGTAGGAAAAGGAATTTAGTCTTGAAGAAGAAAGAGAGAGAGATGCCAGGGAGACTCCAGTGGCCAGTCAGGCAGACACAGAGGAAGCAGGGAAGTAGGACATACAGAATAAAAGATGGGTTAAAAAGCCCTAAGGCAAAACATAGATGGACAGTAGCTGTTCTGAAGTTAGATTCAATTTTCTATAAATTCATAAGTCCTTTTAACAAGACATTTCAAGGTCTTAAGTTAAAAGAGCTAGTGGGACAAGCCTAAGCTAAGTCTGAGCATTCATAATTAATATTAAATCTCCATGTCTTTATTTGGGAGCTGGTTGGCAGCTCAAAGATAAATCCAATACAGGGCCATGCTCACAACCACTTGTCCGAGGAAATATTCTGGATTCCTCTGGGTCTCATGGTTACCAGGAAGAATAAGCTACTTCAGGGTTCATAGCTTCAGCAATTTGTTGGTCTCCAATAAACACCTCATCTCACTGAGATCACTATGCTATCTGTCTCCTGTGACAACACCGCCAGGCTCAACTCTCATATAACAGGGGGCTCAGAGGGAAGTCCTGTGGGGTCAACCACTGCCACATTCACCAGGTCTCTCTCACCCACGTGGATACAGGACAGAGCCCCAGTTATGCTGATCCAGTCGAAGGAGTTTTCAGCCTCTCATCCCACCACATGTCTCGACAATAAAACCCTCAGCAGTCATCTTTACTGTGAAATTCTAAAATCATATTTATTCACCAATTCACAGAAGTGTCATAACGACCACCGACATGAATCAGTTTGTAGGCATTTACAAGCCAAGGCTGAAAATAAAGATCTGTCTTGTTGAATAGGCATTTAACAAATTACTCAGAAACTGCAAGAATCGAAACTGTTAGAAATTTAGAGTTTGGGATTCGGGCATGATAAGATCACAGCCATGGGAAGAAACTCAACCGATTCTCCCAGAGGTTATTTTTCTACTAAATCTTTATGTACATGTACAGTCTCGGCATCCTTCACTTTGCATCAGTTAGAATCTAGTAGGGCAATTGGGCAGCGAGAAGGTACCAGGGGAAGGAGTGGGAGGGTCAGGTTTTCCTCTGGTCCCCTGTGGCTGGGCAACCTCATTGACCGACAACATAATGCGCTGTTCAGAAGTTAGATTCAATTTTCTATAAATTCATAAGTCCTTTTAATAAGACATTTCAAAGTTTTTGCATTGTATCAGACTCATATACACACAGTAGCAGAGTTACCAAATAAATACATTTGTAGACTAAGAAGATTCAGTCTTGGAGGCAGCTCAAGTGGCTCAGAACATGTGTGCCCAGAACACAGCGGGACAATCCCCAGGTGAAGCTGGCTCCAGCTGCACTCCAGCTGCACAGACCTAATAGCCACTGCCCAGTCAGGAATGGGTGGAAGGGAGGGTCCATAAATGAGGCTGCTTTTTCTCTCTGTAGGTTGACCCCAGAGAGGCTCCAGGAGAGCAGGCAGCCTGTCTATCTCAGGCCTGCCCCATCACTGAGGTTGTGGAACTGGGAACAAACAGGCGTGGCTCACAAAGTTTTTAAATGGTGGCATCATCTCCAGACATGGGAGGAGGGAAGGGCCTGAGATTGGCTGCACCCAGAATCTTTATATTTCGTCCCAGTATCATGACTGAAGACGGCAGATTCAACAGTACCTATCAAGTACTTAGGGAAAGGCAGAGACAGTGGTAGGGTGGGCAGACTCTATCCTGCAGAAAGAGCATTGTAGGTGTTATTCAGATAATTCTAAATGTGTGCAACACTGTCACTGTTGGCTGCCAGAGATCCAGACCCAGAGTCTGTAGCTGTCTGAGTACTGTGTGGACTAATGAGAATTCACAAAGACTTCTGTAAGCTAGGAGAAGTGTGTGGTCAACCTGCTTCTGTATGGCTCAGTCAATATGGGGTTTTGTGATCTGTCTTCACCAAGTAGGGGCAAGCTACACACTTCACTTCCAAATGTTTACGACTCCTGCTGTGTTCCAGGTGCTTTTTCCAGGGTTTTGAGAGCTAAAAGCAAATAACAATAAGAATAACCTAAGGCTTCTGGAGGATTAAAATTTGTTGGGACTAATGACCTCTCTTTTAAAATCTCATTTCCATATTATAGATATGCATAAATGTATATACATATATATTATCAGTATCCCTTCATCTACTTATGTCTGATATCTTATACTTAATATTCTAATTCCTTAAACTAATGGCCCGTCATATCATTATGACTCCTCCTTACATACATTACAATGCCCACGCAATAACATAACAAGCTCCGCTCTAGTAACTGTGGGTTTCCTTGGGTACAACCATATAAGCTTTCTTCTTTCTATTCTCCACTTAGTTTTCGCCAGTCTCCAGCTGTGCCTGTCCAGCTCAGAGCACCAACGGCTCTTTCTTGGAAGCAGATCATAGGGAAACCTGGTAGGTAGATTGATCTGTCATCCACGTCAAGGGGCTCTGACTTGTAAAACCATTGCAGTGACTGCCTCTGTGGTCACATGGTTACACTTACCCATGATTCCTTTGACACATGAATATAAGTGTAAACACAGAGCAGTACCCTCGCTTCTTGATTGCTCCCCCTGCTGTCGCTCCTAATCAACACGTTCCCTCTCCAACTCCATCGCCTTCTCGTTCAACATCTCTTCCCTTCCTTTACAAGCAATTCACCTGGGTGCCATGATTAACTTCCTGTCCCCAAAACTTATGCTCTGTTTCCACCCTCAGGAGTATGTCGGTAAGAGTGCCATCAATATTCCCTCCGGGCTCCTTCGTATCATGGAGATTGCGTAGTGGTGAGAGCCACACCCCAACATTCCCTGATGGCCAGAATGGATGCGCTTTTGCCTCCACAGGTGAATGCATGCATTTTACTAGACTATGTGACTCATAGATACTATTGAACTCCCTTAACCGCCTCCCCTGCCGCCCCGCAAAGAATCCTCCCAGAGGGCAGAGGCTACCTTCTTGTCCACCCCCATTCCTTTCTCACATGAGTACTGGAGTCTTGACCTAAAACCCGCGGGCTGATTCTCTGCCTTTGCAGATAGATATAACCTCTTTACTTCGTTTTTCTGACAGCTCATTCTGCTGGGGAAAAGAACCCTCAATAGTTATGTGTTCATGTTCCATGTCTGTTCCTGACATGCTCAGCGTAAAGGGTCCAAGCAACAGAGGTCCATCTCATTCCCAGATAAAAGCAAACAGACATTAAAGCCAACACGATTTTGTTCCTGGGATTAATACACACCATCTGCAAGCTGGAGCCTCCCCCCGTCTGCTGCCCTCTTCTCCTTAGACTATTGGGACTTGAGCTTGACAGTGATGAATTCTGCCACGGCATAGCTGATCAAAGGGGTGGGAGAGTGGCAAAGAGCTGGGCTTATTAACAAATTAAGGCTCCATTTCCTCAGTCCCGTGACCCATGGGGTAGAACAAATGGGGCTCATCAAGGCCTAGCTATGCTCGCTCCCGGCTTTGGGGAGATAATTCAACAGGTCAATGCAGTCCCTTCCTGTCGGCTGTCACCTGTCCTCCCCCCTTTCCTTCCTCTCCCACTCCTGATTTTGCAAACAACAACTGATAACACTAAAACTGGGCTGGAGGAGTCTTCTCCAGCAGGGATCTTAACTTCAAACCATACTCCTTCTCTGAGGCTAGGAGATCTCTGGGACTCTATTTGATACAATATTTGTTGAGCCCATGATATGGACCAGATTTAGTACTTGGGACATGATTGGTTACACCCTCAGTGCAGGACAAGGATCCTGGGACACAACAGGTATTCTTCTTGCCTTAGGGAAGTGGCAAGTGGAAGTAGGAAAAGTTGGGAGGGTCTATACTGGTTCCAAACAGTCTTATTTTCTAGGGTACTCTGGGAAGGTAGACTGTGACTCTTGGCGGTGGTGCTGCCTCAGGCTTACCATGTCACTAGCTCAGAACTACCGGTTCCTATATTCTGCTTGTTGACTGCATCATGTGTCTCATTCCTGGGTGATATTCGACTACTCACCCCCTCACCCCAATACCCCGGCTGGACCTGAGCTCCTGCTCCAAGAGCGAACTGTCTCCTTGCCCTGCGCGAACAAGCCTGCCAATGAGAGCCCTGCTTCCAGGACTACTCTCCACCTCTTTCTGTTCTGTCCCTTCAGAGGCCTTCCTAACAAATGGCGGCCCTGTAAGGGAAATACAAAATGGCCTTAAGTGTCGGGACAGAGGTGTTGTCAGCAGGGATTTCACTCTGAGAGGCCGGGCTGTGAAAGAAAATTTCCTCTACTTGGTTTCCTTGTGCTTCCCACAGGTAAATAACAGCCATGTCCTACATTTTTTTTTTCCTCTGCTCCCATTTCTTCTACTTAAAGAAAAAGGCCGATTCTAACTTTGTAAAGATGTGAGATGTGTAGTCTCAGCCTCCCTTTGGAGTCCTTGGGGGCTCAGGGAAGCATCTGTCAGGGGGGACATGTTTCTGAGCAGGATAGGTTGGGTTTGTAGAAACTCAGTATTACTGGTTCTCCTGGCTTACGTGCCCTCACCTCTGTCCTTGACCCTGAGATTCCAATGCGTAGACTTAGGTCATAGGCGCGGTCACTGGTAAAACAGTAAGGAATTCCAGCTGAGGGTTTTTGGTGCTTGTGCCACAGATCTTATGCCATAAATCAGGCCTCAGGTATCTGGTCGTTCAAGCAAAGGGTAATTTGGGGCCTGGTGCTTACACAGACTACAGGAATGAGATTCCCACTGTAGATAAAGCTGCAGGTTTGACTGTATTTTATTTTTTTACTTTTAGTAACATGACTTAACTGTCCTGCCAAGAGGAGCAGTCCATTCCCCCATCCAATTTAGTGTTTGCATTGTGACTGTGTTCCCCCCAGTCTCATTACAAATGAACAGTGCTGCAGCCTGGGAGTGTCCTTGAAGGACCCTGTTCTCCGGGAATGCTGGCTGTGAGCAAAGTGGCCTCCTAGTGGCCTGGGCTCCTCCCTGCAGTCTCTCTGCTTCCACACAAAACAAGGCTTTGTAGGAGGCTACTCAATGGCCAAGAACTGGGCAAGCTGGGCAGGTGGCCTCCCTAGGGCTGGGTGACTTCAGTACAATCCTCCTAGGCAGTGTCTCTCATTACTGTAGAAGGGGCACGTGGGCAGGGATCAGATCAGCTCACACCCAAACAGAGGAGAGAAATTGGAACTGGGACTAGGTTCTTTGAAATTATTGCTCCAGGGGTATGAACTGGGGCCCTGCTCTGTTTTCCTCTCGGACTGCAGTAGGAGCTGGTTAGTTTGGATTGTTAGCAGCCCCTTCCAATGCTAGCAGATGCTGGTCTCTTCCTCCACAGCAATGGTTCTCAAAGCCTGGTCTACCTGAGCATCACACTGGAGAGCACAGCTTGCTGAGCCTCCCCTGGAGAGTTTTCCCAGGCGCTGCTGCTGTCCTCACCTTGCAAACCACACAGCCAGAGAACTGGATCTGTGCAACATCATGAGCAAGCCTCCGCGGAGCCTCCAGAGCTCCTGCCTTCGCGCGAGGACCCTCATATCAGGCTGTCAGCCTCCCATCCTCTTACAGCCCTGTTCATAACCTGTCCACTCTGCCTGGCTGCGGCTCCCACGTAAGGACATCCTCTGTCTTAGTTTTACCAACTCTCAGCCGTCACTCATATTATTTCTGCATGGAGGGAAAGGCTTTCCTCTATGTGACCCGAACCATGACGGCGAAGGAGCATTGCAGAGCACACCGCTCCCTTCCCTAAAGATCTTCTCTGTCTTTTCACGGAGGCCCTTCAGCTCCCCTAGTATCTTTCCTGCCATCTAACTTCAAGCAGGTAGGTGACCGCCAAGCAATTCTATTCTACACCTGAACCTCTGCCCCTACTGTCCTAACTGCTTGTGGACGCCTCTGGCACTACAAGACCAGGGATCCTCATGAGTACGTCTCTGTTTCATTCCATCTCTCTTTCCCATGCCCAGACTTAAGAGTCTAGCCTTCACGGGTGCTCAGGGAGGACTTGCTGAGTTGGTTGAACACAGCTGCAAACAGAGACTCCCATCTCCTAACGGACTGACACAGCAGCCACCTGACTGTTCTCTGAGATGCTTGTGGAGGTCATTTCCGTGTCATTTGTTACCATGGGACAAAGTCAAGCTTGGTTCCTACACCCTAGCTCCTCTAAAACCAACTCTCCCGTTCCGCCAGTGTCAGAAGGAAGCTAACGCAAAGCAAATGCATAAAGCAAAACAAATAAAGACCGCCAAACGAGGATGCTGGAATAGACTTCTAAGCTGGCCCTGCTCATTTCCTCTCCCCGCAGCTGGACAATGGAAAGCGGTTACATGAAAATTAAACCGTGCCAAGGGCTTTGGCTTGTCAGCCTCGATAAATGTCTGGCCCAGATAGAGACGCCTGCGCCATTGCAACTGCCTGAGCACATTGCAGGAGAGTCTGGGAACCCCCAGAGGCTACATGTTATATGAACATCATCTACGATTCACCGGCAAATTCTTCTAAAGAATTAGATTTATCCCCTCCCATTTTATTTAGTTATTTTTATTTATTTTGCAAAGCCAATCTGGTTAATTTAAATGGGGGAGATGATTGAGAAAAAAGTACTCCTTTCTTTGCTGCTAATATTGAGTCACGGAGGCAAGAAGACTGTTAATTTTGAAGTGTGCTGGGTAGGGCTTTCTGCTGATTGTGTTGCTATTGATTTGAACAGCCACAAGTCTTTAGGATCATTTTTAGAGCGAAGACACGAACAGGGCTGAAATGAAAATCAGTCCCAGATAATGAACACTTCTGCTTGGAAATCATTATGGACTGAGCCCTGCTGGGAAGGTGCTGAGCCTGGGGAGTTAGTTCCTGCCTTAGCAGAGGAGACAGTCAGTGCTCAGTGATTAGCCAGTTCCCCGGGTCCGAGGCATCTGACCCTTGGGGATAGTTGTCTGATTTGATCAGTTCAAAAATAACAAGTGGGATTTCTGTTGGTTCACTTATTTATTTATTTATTTATTTATTTATTTATTTATTTATTTAATTTTCTCCAATCTTCTGTGAACTTCTAAGAGAGTTTCCAGGAAGAGCCTAGTGTTTTCCAGCTGTTCAAGGCACTGACCACTAGGGAGCTGAAAGAGGCACACTGGTATAGTTTTCTCCTGGGAAATGGAGGGCTACTTCCTGTGTATTGGGGGTAAGAGTCTGACTCACATGGATTTGCCTGGTGGCTAGTTTTCTCCATGTCTTGCAGGCTAGGTTTTATGTGGAAAATGTGAAACAAAGAGAGTAAAAGCTTTATGACATGAATTGAACTCAATGAGTTCAAATTTCCTCTTTTTTTTCAGTATCATAAATCAATTTTCCTGGGAAGCAGATGGAGAAATGAGTTGGAAAGTCCCTTTGTTTGGGTATCGTCTGTGGCTGCTTTCATGCCATAAGGTGGCACTCAACAGGAGCAACAGAGAGAACAAGTGCTTACTGCCCTAAGTTTCTCCTTTTTGGATCTTTCCAGACATAAGGTGTTGATCTCTGATGCACAGGAAGGGGGCACTAGCAGTGGTCGCCTTCACAGAGACTCGGGGTCCCTGGAAGACACACTCCCTTGATAACCTGAGAGTCTATGATCTAAACTGAGCATGGTGGATGGATAACTAATTGAAGAAAGTTCTCACAGAAATCACAGATTTTGCATCTGTGTGACCTGGAGCCTTGGGCAGACTTATAGTATTTGTTCAAATCTGTTAGAATACAGCCAGCTTTCCTGGAGAGACTTCTCCAGTGGACTTAATGGCTTTTCTCCAGTGAGGCAACCCACTCGGGTTGCTGGTCTCTTCTGACCTCATCCTCCTTTTTCTCATCTTCTCTGTCTTTTGAGTTGCCTGAGAATGGCAGTCTACCTGTTTTCAGGCTCAATCTATTTCCAAGCTCTGAATAGCAGACTCAGGTTGTCCATTTGGCCAGCTAAGCAATGGTCTGTGGCCAAACCAATCAGCTGCTTCTCCTGGGACTGAGTCTGCCTCTCCTTGACTGCTCATCTGTCCCTGAGAAGTCACAGGGTGTCCAAATCACCAGGGAATTTGGGTTTCAAAAACCATCCTACAGAGCCTGAGAAATGCCAATGTGACTAGCATCTTGCACTCTTGGCCAGAATATCTTGGTGGGGGACAATTCTGATAAACACTGATTGGCCAGGCAGGAAGTATAGGCAGGAAAACCAGACAGGAAGTAGAGGTGGCACAAGGAGAACAGGAGAATTCTGAGAAGAAGGAAGCCCATTCCCCCACTCCTGCGCACACCACCAGAGGCAGGATGTGACCTTCTCCACAAAGAAAAGGTACCAAGTCATATGCTAACATAGATAAGAATAATGGGTTAATATAAGTTACAAGAGCTAATAAGAAGCCTGAGCTAATGGGCCAATCAATTTATAATCTTATAGAGACGCTCTGTGTGATTTTTCTCTGGGACTAAATGGCTGGGGGACTGGGTGGGACAGGAACCCCCAGAAGCCGGCCCTCATGTTACATATCTGGTGGGAGGTATATGCCGTTACCTACCACTTACTTGGATGCCTACTGACCACAACCCCTCCTCCGATCTTATCCAAAGTAACAAGTGAGTGTTGGGAACAGGAAAAATGTCTGTGGTCCCAGCAGCATCATTTAGATGCCTCAGCTTTGGAGTTGCCATGTAGAATGACCTTGTGCACTGTTGGAGAAGGGAAAGGCTTTCCTGTCTTGTTATCACCATTTCCCTGCAAATAAGTCCAGCCACCAAATGCCTCCCTCAATGACACGTTTTTGCTGGTTTATCCTAATGCTTCCTAATTTCCATCTGCTTCCCCGTCCCGACCTCATACAAAACATAAAGTTCTTCTAATACTCCCAACAGTTCACCCAACCATGAATGAGTAATGCAGCCACAAGAGATAGCCCAGGGGCACGAGAACAGCTTCCCACCCAATCGGAACTGAAAAGTCAGAGCAGAGCAAAGTACTCTCATAAACCCTAGACTTAAATATTTGCAATCAAAATCTCATTCAAAAAGGATTGGTTTTAAACATACAAAGTGTTCCCTTTACTGCCATAATTTTGGGAGAATTCGGTAGCTCCTAAAATGCCTGACTGAAGAATGTCTTTTTATTTAAATAATGGGATTGTGAAGCCTAACTGGTCCTACAGATTTTCCCCTTGTAAATGTGCAGAAAGAGCTTGACAGGAAAGGGGCCATTTGATTGGGGGTAATTCATGAGAGATGTGTCTATTTCCCAACAATGAATATAAAATCTCAAGTTTCTTCCAAGAAAGAAAAATTAGGGCACTGATGGAGTTGGTAAATGTGTCCCTGTTCGTCCTGTGTTTTCTGTCACTTCCTTCTTTCTCCTGTGTAATTCCCAGGCTTGTTTGTGTGCCTTCTGTAACTCTCAAGTCCTCTATGGGGAAAGGCCTGTCTCAATCAGCTTCATACCCTCCCCACTGGACAGTGCTTACCACAAAGTAGGTACCTAGGAACGTATGTTAATACAGACATAACTAAAACCATGGACTGGGAGCAGAGGGCAGTCTATACCTCTGAACTGACTCTGAACAGGACTCCGAGCCACAGTTCACTCAGCCCAGAAACATACCCACTAACAGATTTCTTAAATATTTCCCAAGGCTACTTGGAGGCTCAAGAAAGGGAAGGTGTGCATGAAACGCTCTAGGAGATGGAACTACAGCATGTCATAGATCTCTCCAGCTGGAAGCTGGTGAAGACCTGGCATGGATCCTCACCGCCCAGAGGGCTGAGCAGAGGACTGGATGACTGACTCTGTTGGATGGCATGTGATGACGGGGACCGAGCCAGTTCAGGATGGGCCTGGGACAGAGTGGGATGAGGAGGATGTCCTAAACAGATTGAGAACAAAGAGGAGCTCAAGGTGTTTGGAGCAAACATGTCTTCAAAGCCTTGTGGAGCCCTTGCCACAGCCTTCATTCTTGCGTGCTATTCTCTAGGCCACAAAAGATTGCCCACCAGTTACTATAGCAACAATTCTCCTCACGAAGTGCCCATGTTAGAATGGAGATGGAAAAGTCTTCCTTATTAAAATAAGAAAAAGGAACAAGAAATTAAGGTTTTGATATATTTGCCCCCTATTCAAAGTGTCCGTCCTTTTATGAGAAGAAGAAAGAGGCAGCTACTATTATTACAAATACGCTTTGAATTCCTAGCAGCTAAATTTCCCAACTTTCATCGCTGACTGCGAGAGCCCATATTTGTTCCACTACATCTGAAAATGATGTTATTTCCTTGAGAGAAAACAGTAACCTAGGAGATCAAGGACCACAGGCTAGGTGGTGACAGCCTTGTCAACCTTCAGGCTGTCCTTATCTAGGGGAGTCCAACCATACCAATCCTCGTCAAAGCAGATTGCTATTCACTATGAACCTTGTTGGGTCACCCCATTAGTCCTTTCTTGGGCTCCTGGCAACAGCCAAGCTCAAGCTGTCACCCGAGAAGTGCCTGTGAGACATGCTTCCTGGGCCCCGAGGTCCTGTGTGGTGACAGGCCCAAGCAGGGACACCCCACTTGCCCAGGCATTCCCTAGGCGGGTCTGAACGCTGGTCAGCGAGCCCTTTGATGAGGATACACGCTACTTATGGTCAAAGACCAACTAACTTTTGGTTTTGAACTTTTTATACTAGTTTATGTAGTCTTAGAAAGAAGTAAAAAGAAAAGGCTCTCAAAGCTAGGAACTCTCTCTCTCTCTCTCTCTGTGTGTGTGTGTGTGTGTGTGCGCGCGCGCGTGTGCGGTGTATGTACATGTACATGTGCACTATGAACCCTTTCCTGGAAACTCAATTCTGCCTCAACAAAGGCTTTCTTTTCAATTTGTCAGCTCTAAGACCTTAGGTTTACAAGATTTCACTGCCCTCCCTGTAAAAAGCAACCTGGAGACCAAACCTAGGGAGGACCTGCTGGTGTAGGTGGAGAAAGGCTGCTTAGTTAAGTACATACACAGTGAGTTACAACCCAAGGAGTCTGAGAACACTACCTTAGGGGTGGTAAGTGACAAAGGTGGACTTCTCCCCTGTAGAAAAGAACGTGCTCAGAACTCTGTAGACTGGGTGAGTGACAGGATTCTGGGTGAGCCCAGGACAGTGAGGGCTACAGGACAATGGAACCACCCTGAAGTCCTCACTGATGGTGACACTGGGCTCTTGGAACTGCCCCACGGCTGGGACACCGGCAGTACCTGAACCACAGAGGGCAGATTCCAGGAAGCCAATGGCCTTCCAAGACCTGTCATGAAATCAGAGGCGAGTCTGGCAGGCTTGGGCATACATTGGGTTGGGCTTTACAAAAGGGGCACACAGGTTGGTCAGCAGAGCTGTGGGTGCTAGTAGGGGAGAGTGGAATCATCCCACTCTAGCTGGGCTTGCCTCGTGCCACTCTGCCCATGTCTGCCTCTGCCTGTGCCTTCCTCCTCTTCCTCTTCGCTGTCGTCAGAGCCGCTGCTGCTGGAGCTCATGCCTTCCTCTGCTTCCTCTTCTTCCTCCCCTTCAGTCTCATCTTCCCCATGCCCTGGTCCTTCATGTTTCTGGATGCCAAGGACAAATAAAATATGCATCAAGGACTGAGCAGGATCCACCTGGGAGCTCTGTGCAGCAAAGACTTAAGACTCAAAGCTAAACCCCTTACCCTGCCTAGATAGGATCTCTGGGAAAGAGACTTGGTAAGTGGAAAGTCAGAAAGTCAGATAAAGGTCTAAAATAGCAGCAAATCCCAGGACACATAGTCAAGGTAACATATTAGTGTCAGTGATGGGATGGGCATTTAAATCAACAGCATCACCTACTGAATCTTTCAGACCCTTTAAGTAGAACTCTCCGTTCTTAACTGTTTGCTTCCCAGGGGTACAAGGTACAATCATGCTTAATCTTGGGAACATCGTATCCCTGGAAATAGGTTGTCTAAGCCAAGGTGCGGGTGTACTGTAATGAAAAATTTATTCTTTTGCAAAGACCAAAGTTTAGGTTCTCACTTTCCCTGCCTGCCTCCTTATGTCATAATTTGTGAATTAAAACTGCATGCTATCCTCTCCAGTTCCATTTTCCCTTCTGACAGCTTTGTGGTGTTTTGCAGCAACATCCTTTTTTCTGGGTTTATGTTTTGAGTTGGAAAATCAGGTCATGAGTGATATGTTGCCTTGTGTGGCTACATGGGTCTTTAGATTATCTTCTATCCACTTCCATCTCCTCCAAACCATACCCTCTCTACAAGGTTTTCCTTACTTTAGTGTCCCCTAATGATTGCTATTTTCTTGACTGGCAGGGCCTTAAGAGTCTACACACTAGAGCTTCAGCAAGAGCTGGCCTTACTGGGTCAGCCCCTTTGAGGCACACTGTTTGCTCCTCAGATTGCTCTTGCTTCTTACACTTAAAGTTCGTCTCTTTGAGGATGGAAGTGCTGGAGTCCCAGACGAGCATACTTAAAGAAATTGTGCCATGCTGGCTGTGAAACAGTAGCAGGAGATGAGCTGTGAGTAAAATTGGAACCAGGCAGCAATGATCGTCTCTATTCTTTCCCTACAACTTTCCCTGATCTTTCTGTGGGCTTGTGTCTTCCAGACTCGGCATCTGTGGGCAAAAGGAACGATAGGCAGAGATATAGACCAGGCCCCTCACGTGGTCATAGATGGCTTCTGGCCCCCAGTGAGCTTCAGAATTGTACTGCCTTGGCTTTGCATGCTGGCTGCATGCATTTGAACACGGTACCGCTCTTCTCTCCCACTTTGGTAAATGAGGGTGATGCTCCCCGCTTCACATGGTGCTCATGTACACAGAGCATCTGCTACAGTGTCTAGCTAAAGGGGCGCTCATTAGATGGCAGGTGTTGTAGCTGAGCTTTTGGTTTAACTTATTCCAAGCCTGTACGTGAGCTCTGTAGGCCACCTAATTTGCACTGTTAGCTAATCAAGAGTTCAGTATTAAATTCCTGAGTGTTTGTCAGCTCTGAACTCCAGTGGGGGTGAGGAATAGATACTGAATGACTACTTGCTTTAAGAAAATTTTTAGCTATGTTTGTGGGATAAGAAAGATGGCACATTTTAAATTAGAGAGCACAGTTCATAGGGAAATAGAGCTTGCTCATGTTGAGAGGACTAAAGAAGCAGAGATGAGAGAATCACTGGAAATGGGAGGAGTCTGGATCCAGGATCGAGGCAGAAGACTAGCCAAGTCAATTAGCAGGAGAAGCCCCCCATCCCCCCACCCCGAGCTCGCATCCCAGAGAGCATCACCTCCATAGGATTGACTGTGATAGTCAGGGCAGAGTCATCCCAGTCCATCTCAGCCTCTTTGGCAGCCTCAGTCTCTTGGAGAAAATGCTGGTGGGCAATTCGGACTCGGTACACACCCATGGCCACAACAAACACCAGCATGCACACGGAGATAATGATGACCACTGTGGCGATGCTCGGGACCACTGAAACAAAAAAGGAATCCAAATAACGTGATGACCAAAGCTATCATTGATTCTTCTGAAGGACAAGACATCTGTGTTCACAATAAAATCTTCCCTCCAATTTCCCAGTGGTAGGGTTCTGGGGCCTTACCTCACTATACCTGGGATATACTTACATCCATGTGTGTCAGAAGTTACACTCACTCTGCTATGGTAATTGTAAAGAGTAAGGAAAATAATTTCTGTGAGCATCTACAGAGGCACACAGTAGGCATTCAATAAATGTAGATTCTCTTTTACTCATGGCTTTACCCCTCAAATTGTATGGAAGTTTCCTCTGAGAGTCAGGCACTGTAAAATTTAGTAGGAATATGTGTGCTACCAGATGGTGGCACAATACAGCAGGTGCTCAAGCAATGGCATGGGCAGATGACTTTGAATATACTAAGTGTGGAAGCGGTTCATGGAAAGCTGTTGAGATGGCCCTGAAATGACTAGCATAATGTCTCAGCCCTTTGTACCAGTCTCTGTCATTACGGATTGTATGAAACGCCTTGCTTAGTTGATTGACTCCCTGTTGAAAGCAGGAGTGTTCAGAGAGAGGGTTTGTAGTTTCCCCGTGGCGGGAGTCCCTTCCTCAGCTCCGAGCACCTTTGGGTGCTACAATATAACTGTCTGCTTAGTGACTGTCTGAATTGCCGTCGAATGTCCTACCTGAGCTGCGTTGGATACTAGTCCGGGACTCAGGGTGATGGACAGACTGGAGGAAGGGTGGCTGCACAATAAGGTGGTTGACATGTTCCTTATCAGAGACTCTGACTTCATGGAGGACGCTGACCTGGGAAGAGCAAGAAGAGATGCAAGTAGGAGGTTGAGATAGTTCTCTGAATGAATGAGGGAATGGGCGGGCATGTCCGGCCTTCCCTAACAATGGCAGGATACACTCACCTCCAGGTTGAACTCATTGCTAGTGTAACGCCCATTGAGTTCTGAACACTTGATCCGGAACCTCCGGGTCTCAAGGGAAGTGGGATGCCAGTTCCGGTAACGGAGATGGTGCAGCACCTGCTCGTAGCGGCTCATGGACCCTACACCTGCACCAAGAGACCACACCTGCTATCAGGAGGGAAAAGAGGAGGGAGAACTGTAGGCACAGGAGACAGACTGATGCTGTCAGGGCTGTGAATCCAGGCTAAAAATCAGAGCGCTTGCGTGTGGAAAATGAGCAGAAGCAGAAGCTTCAAAGATGAAACCAATCCAAAGAATTTCTGTGTAGACTAGTCTATGACTGGAATGCTTGGCCCCAGTCTGCCAAACGTAGCTGAAGCATTTTCTGGGATCAAAAAGTAAAGTCACTCTCTCAGTTTCTACAGATTCCCAAAGAACAAGGATAAGGAACAATTTTCCCAGAGAGTGGAGTTACTCTAGAAAGTAAAGACTAGAAACATAAGAATTTCCACTTGACCCCTAGGACTGAGCCATGCACCCCACCCCCAGATGCTATGATAGTCAGTAGTCCCTTGACAAGGCTGTCCTGAGAGCGCACCACTGAGCAGAGGGGGTGTGGGACCTTACTGTAAATAGAGTAGCTGGCCGTAGAGATAGTGGCATCTCGGTGTCATTGGTGAAGCTCACTTGGTTGAAGACACAACACTGAGCAGAGGGGCTGTGTGGGACCTTACCATAGATGGAGTAGCCGGCTGTAGAGTTAGTGGCATCTAGGTGTCGTTGGTGAAGCTCATTGTGGTTGAGCTCCAAGCACTCTTGTCTCGGATCCAGGTCCCCTCCAAGCACCAAAATGTCACAGAAATCCAAGTTGTGTAGCATTTCTTCCAAGACTGAGGATTTGGGGGCTGCAGGAAGGAGGGTGTGTGAGAAACACCAGCGTTAAGAGCTCTTGCTCACCTTGACGCCTCCTCTGTTATTGCTTGCACATCCAGGTGGGTCAGGAGAAGGGGGCGTGCAACCCCGTTAGCCACACCCATTGCTCAAGCATCAGGCCATCTTCAAGAAGGTGGCATGAGTTAGTGGGGAGAAGGAGCCACATACTACTCAGTTTCCTCATCGGAGGTGACAATGTAAGTCATAGCCACAGTTGGCATTTGGGAAGAACTAAGTGGCTCTTCATCAAACTCGTGTGCTTTTTCCATGTGTGTGTGTGTGTGTGTCTGCATGCACATGTGTGCACACACGCACATGCATACATGCACACTAGAGCGTGCACGCATGAGTGTGTGTGTCCGCACCAGGCTCTGAGGATCTCAAGGGAAGAAACTTATTTAGAATCTGGCACAGGAACAGCCATGAAGCAGCCACCACTATGCTTTGCTCGAATAGAAATGGCTTGTTCATTAATCATCACTGGATTCCACAAGATATAAGCAAAAGTTAATTAATAATTAATAAATTAGAGCAAATTAATTAGTTCATATGCTCTCACAGGAGCACAGTAGCAAGCTGGTTAGTATAGTGGTCCTTGCCTGATTTTTATGGACTCCAAATTTCTGCAGGAAATATCAATTTGGCGGTCTTAACTGAAAACCCCATTTTAAGACAAAGGTGATGGCTGCTTGAGTGGAATGTATGCTGTGTGCCAGGCACAGTGCAAGCGTAACAAACTCTAGTACTACCCACAGTCCATCATTGGGGACATAGATGCTCAAGGAAGTGGGGGGAGTTACCCAAAGTCACATAGTGAGTATGTGATAGAGTGTGTTGTTCTGGCACTATAATTTGGAAACTTGTAACCTCTAAGGCCATATCTTCAAATATTGTTGGTATCTATAGCAATACAAATGCTTAAAAAGACATTCAAAGGACAAGGCAGTTATTTTAGTTAAAAGATTCCAGTGGTACCTAAAATAGTTTTGTTCTTATTAACTATATATTATTAGAGTTTCTGTGTGCCTAAGTTTTTACTGTTAGCCAACCACAATGGTTCCTTGTGTTACTAGCAATATATGAAAGCACAATAATCTACATTAACACTGAGGTCAATCATTAACAGACGTGAATGCGTGATCTCAAATCTCTCCCAGGTGTTTTCTAGCTTCCTTTCAGGTGGAGTTAGGTCACCTTCCTCATAATACGCCTGGCTAGAGGTGTGTGTCCTGGTTGCTACCACATGATTACTTCCCTATGGAATTATCTTCTATCCCTACTTTCCCGGGTCCACTGTGTCAAAGGGACCGGGATTAGGAGCCCTTGAGTGGAATCATTCATGGCTGAGCCCTCCAGGATCTACTGGTCTGGTTGAACAAACAGGAAATTCGCCACCATGAGCTAAATCTACTAAAGAGAGCTGGAGGGAAGCACCAGCCTTTGGCATCTCAGTCTGGGAGTCAGGGTGGTGATGAGCAGAACATTTCAGAAGTAGTGTTGAATGAGGAGAGCATTGCAAATATCACCAGCAGGGGTCAGAACAGAGATGGGTACAAGGGAGCCAAGGAGACAGAAGCATGGAAGCATACATGTGTTGGGGGTAGTGAGTGTGTAGCTGTGTGCCACTGGGGGGCAGGAGATGACCCTGGAACCTGTTGCTGTGGCCTGGCAGCAAATGCAGTTAGCCTGCTCATTTAAGAGTCTCGTAAAAATTACTGTTTCAACAGTAAGTGTAGAAATTTAGAAGTACTAATAATAGCTCTCAGGCACTGGGCTGTGTGCTCTGCATGCACCTCTCATAAATAGAAGGTGAAGGGTGGACCCAGTTAACTGCTTTCTCCCGCATTGGCTGCGTGCGGGTATCAGCTGCGGCAAAGCTCGATGCTCTTGGGCTGTGACCACTGAAGTCAGCAGGCCTTCCTTTTTTTCCGTCCGATTTTAGCCACAAATGAGTACAACAGAGGAGGGAAGGTCACCTGACTTAATGCACCTTGGCATGTAACTCAGAAACCACCCTGGCTGGCCAGGTGTGAAATACCAACTATTTTTAGGCGTTCAGGAGGTCTGCCCCTTGAGAACCTAATCACCGGGGACCAGTGTGGTTTAAGACGGTGGGTAATTGGGATTATTATAGAAGCAGCTCTTCAGGGACTCAGGCCTACTGGTACCAGCACATCATTAGCAGCGGCTTTGGATGGGGGAGGGGGTTGAAACTGTGCTTCTGGAGGAGGCTTCGAAGGACTGTTCTCAGACAAGCATTGCCCTGTGATGCTGAGTCTCTCTGTGTTGCAAAAGGGAGGCTCCCTTCCTTCCTCTCTGCAGACTCTCTCTGTGGGCTTCTTTCCTTTTGTCTGCCTCCAGCATAGGCTCTTGCTTTCTGTGTAATGGAGTGTTTCTCCCAAGTAGAGAATGGAAAATAATCCTTCCCTCAGCAACAGCCCTACTAATGAAACTGGTGGGAATTATAACCTGGAAGTTCCCTGAGAGTTTAGTTATATTGCCAGTGAGCCCCAGCCTCGTGCTGTGTATATGGTAATGCGAAGCCGGGCTCTAGCCTTTGCCCACCTTTAGCGCTTCTTCTAATGATCGGAAAAATACAAACCCACTACAGGGCATTTTTGCAGTCACAGAAAAGGGAAGGGAAATTGGTCTCTTTCCATGATTCTTGGGGGACACTGTGTTAGCACCTAGTATCTTTTCTTCTGGGCATCTCTTTCTTACATGGCTCTGATCATGCTACACGGATACTGCTAAGTCTTCATGTCACTTCTTCTCATTTACCATGTAGTACAAGTGTATTTCTTCTTGCTTCCGGTCACTAACATGGGTGTGCTACACTCTGGTAAGTTGCCTGTCCCTCTCCTGCTGAACATCTGAGTGTTTCTAGCTTTGTTTGATTTTTTTTCCTGTTCTGCATCATCCTGCCATGTGAGCAGTGTGGTTATCCTGATGTATCATTTTACTACACCCTCCCTGTGGCCCCATATGCCACCTGTGCCTGTGGCTCTCGTGTCCCCGGAGGCTTCCGTTTTGGCAAAGCTGCTCACGATCTTGATGTCAGGGAAGAGAGTCACTCCTCTGGCACTTTCAAACTGGGCAGCAGGTCTCCAGAAGCGCTCTGTTCCCTGGAGGGTGATCTGGGGCTCGATGGCCTGCAGGACCATGATGTAGGCATCCACATCTGGGATACTGATGCACACATCTTCCCCAAAGCACCTGGAAAGACATCTCCAGTCATGGCCCTGATCAGCTGATGATTTAAACCATCCAGTCCAGAGCCGTGGGCAATGACTGTCACCTCCCGTCCTTGTCAAGGTGTCCTGGATGTTAGGAGTCTCTGAGGGTGGCAGCAGACCTTCATATGTAAAGCTGCATTGATACCCCAAACATTGGCAATGCCGGGATGTAAAAGACTGGCTCCTGGAAGGGATGGGACTTTTCGATACTGGCAACAAGTTGCCATTAAAGCTTTCATTATCTTTTAGCAAAGTAATCCATGGCAACATTAATTAGAAAGCAACTGCTTGGTTTTGTGCATTAGTATTTGGCAAGGGAATTGTTGCCTGGTTGGCTATAGTCATTTTATTAAATGAAAACCCAGGGCTAAATTCTCCTGCTATGGATATGTTTGTGTTCTGTCTCTGTGGTGGTATCACAGGAGTGCACCTCTTCTATGGATGAGGGCAGGCTAAAGCAGTTACAATAATTTACCCTAGTGCACTGCTACATGAGTGTCTCAGAGACAGTAATGATAACACAAGAACTAAGGCTTGGAAGGGGGATAGATGAGGATCCATGCCCTGTTTGGCCACTCCTGGCTAGGTAGTTCATTGCTTTGTACTTTAGCTTCTTAGCTATACAAGTGGGAGAGCAGTGATCACCCTGTACTAGTAATGGCTAGTTAAGAAGACCCTCAGAAAAACTGCTGCCCAGAGCTTGCATCCTGATTTGAATCCAGTGAAGTCTAAGCTTTCTCATTAGGCTCACTGAAGCCTACAAGTCATCGATATTCTCCATTATCATTGACTCCAAAGACTTGGGCAAAACCAGTGAGCACTGCCTAGACCAACTGTGTGTTCTAGGCATTTAGGCTCGATCCCTATAGTGGCAACCATCATCTTGTATGCCGAGGCAAGGTCCCCAGGGAAAGAAGGAAGGATAGTTTGGGTAAGTCCCCTGCGGAGATGGAGTTTTCATCTCATCCATGCTCTAGGTTAGACGCTGAGTTTGGGTGCTATCGCAGGTTCCCAGCCCAGCTTCCTGTTACCTTTGCCCTGCATACCCAGTGGGCTCCCAGTCCTTGTAGTTTGTGGACAGCAGGTCTCAGCGATGGACTCTGGGCAGTCACTTCCCTCTTCTTTGCTGACTTTGGAGCTGATTCAGTGGTACCTACACCTAACCTTAGCATCTGGAGTGGGGACACATTTTCACCACTCTGCTGAGGGTTGCTTCCCACAGTTGGCATCTCTTCCAGGTCCAGGAATGCAACAGTCAGGAGACCCATCCTTCTCACTTTTGGTCCTTTCTCCTGAGCTTTTCTAGCCCAGTTGCTTAGTGACTCCACTTCCCCCTCCTGGGAGTCTCCCTGGGGACCCTTACTTAGCAATCATCTCAAGTAGCTGCCATGTCTGGGAAGTGATGTATCAACACTTTAAGTGAACCATCAAAAACTTCGGTAATCTCATTTAGTTAACTGAACTTTGGGGACAAGAACCGTGCTTTCTCTTCCTCTGGCTTGCCCATGGTATTTAGGAATTCTACAAAACAAAGTTGGTTAATTTGATCAAATTTCATAAATGTTTATCAAGCACCTACCATGTACTAGGTGCTATGCCCTTGTATCAGACCATTTTAGACCTAGCGGTTGGAGAATTTATAGAAAATGGGCCTTTCTCGGCATCAGATGTGGGATAAAATACAGAAAGGTAGGTCTGAATTGGTGACACTACCTAATGTTTCCCCTAAGAAAGCAAAAGGAGAGCACAGGTCTCTGAAGCATCTTCCTGTGGACAGCGGAGTTGAGGAAAGTGGGGTAAGAGAAGCCCTGCCTGCAAAGGAAAATTCCCAAGGGACCAGTGGCAGCCTCAGCTGGACCTAGGCTGCTTGGCTGTCACTCACTGGACTTTGGAAGAGAGTCTGAGGCGCCGGACTCCTGCTGTTGGGAACTGCCTGGAGTTAATGTAGGACACCTTCTGGAGGGCTCGGTTGATGTTCCCAATGTCATCACCTTCCATCACGAGGACGGACTGTGAAGGGTTGAAGTGATACTGGAAGACAGAAGTGGGCATCACAGGAAAGATGGTCAATGATAGGCATGGCGCTCTGAAAACTGCAAATCCAGAAAGAAGGCCACCAAGGTCATCTCCAGAACACAGGAAGATGATGAAGCAGTTGTGGTCTCCACCTCACTAGGAAATAGTACATGCTCCTTGTCCATGCTGGCAAATTTCTGATAGCTGGAATAATCAACACACACACACACACACACACACACACACACACACACACATACACAGCAGAATGTGAGTATCTCTTCTCTAACCACATCTATTTCTATGCTGTCAGTCTTTGGGAACTCAGTCAGACAGATAGGTGACAATGCCAACTTTCTCTCGTTTTATTTCATATATCTCTTACTACATGGGAGGTTGAATGCATATTTTCACGGGTTTAAGAAGACTATCTGTTTACTTTACCCTGACGTGACCAAAATGTCTTTACAACAATACTTTTGTTCTGTATTTGGGGATGAATGTGTCATTGTTGGGAGTCACTGGCAGGAGGTCCCAGGTAGATATTCCACAGCCAGCCACTGGGTGTGTCTCAAGCCACTATTCCACAGCCAGCCACTGGGTGTGTCTCAAGCTACTATTTCATAGCCAGCCACTGGGTGTGTCTCTATGTACAGATAGATAGTGTCTTCCACTAGGATTCTCATCTCTGAAGCCACCACACATCAGTGGGTCCTGTACAGATTTGAAACATTTTTATGAGCCATCCATTTTAGATCTGAGGAAATTTAAAATTGTCCTTCCAAAAGCACTAAGAATTCTGGCCTGCTCCTCTGCACGGTGCCACGGGTGCTATAGTAGTCTTGTGGCACTGCCGCTGTCTGTGTGAGACCCTCAAGGTCCTGGTTACTAGTTTCCCCCAGCTTTTCCACAGGGTCTAGAGTAGCAATTGTACAAAGTAGATGGTTAGCGCTGCAGAGAGGGCTGAGGTTTGAGCCTGGCATAAGACTGAATAGGACGATCAAGAGGTTTGTGGAGAACAGTGGTTCTCAACTGTCCTGATGCTGCAACCCTTTAATACAGCACCTAATGTTGTGGTGAGCCCCAACCATCAAATCATTTTGTTGCTACTTCATTAATGTAATTTTACTACTGTTATAAATCATAATGTAAATATCTGTGCTTTCCAATGGTCATAGGTGACCCCTGTGAAAGAGTCATTCAACCGCAAAGGGGTCATGACCCACAGGTGGAGACACATTGTTTGAGAAGAATGACCTGATAGCATTTCTTGGCATTTGACAGAGCACAGGTCTCCACTGACTCCTAGCAAAAGCACAGGCTAGCCAATGGGTTGGATTTCCAGTTAATACCCAGTTCAGGCCCAAGAACATCCTTCTAACCACAGAGCATGAAGATGGGCACTGGCCCAGTTGCCAATATAGTACTTGCAGGATTAATAAAAGCCTTCATAGGTTCTCATATTTTTTCTAGCTGCAGTATTTCATGCTCTAGGGATATGTCTGCAGGAATGTGGTAGACATGTTTGTACTGGCACAATCATAGCAGCCAACAGAGCCCATAGTTCCTTGGAAATCTGTGTTATGATCGTAGTAAGCCAGGAAGATGCTAGACAGATGTTTTCCAGAATGACCACTTCTCCCAGACACTCAACTGGTTTCTTCAGTTTCCTTGCAGGCTGGACCATAAGTGAAATTCCTATCCAAGGCCTGAGCTCCCTTGCCTCAGCAACAGGTTGGCTATGGCTTCCTGGGCACCTTGCCATTCCCTGGCCACCTGCCAACTGCAAGCCTCTTTCATCTGTACCAAATGGCTCAGAAGGTAAGGGCCTTTGCCACCGAGCCTGACAATTTGAATTGTCATGTCTGAGACCCACTTGGCAGAAGGAGAAAACTGGATCCCAATAGTTGTCCTCTGACTTCCACATGAGTAGCATGGCATGCATCCTCCTCAAGATACATAAGTAAATTAGCAGAAAGGTCTCCTGTACCTTAAAAGGACCTGTGATAGCTGAGAACATATTAGGTTGGCTACAAAGATATATTGTCAATATGCTTAGTAAATTAATACATTGCTAAAAGATACATAGTATCAATTCCTTTTGTACATGGGGGTGGGGCTTTGGGGGTTGAAATATCTTGCCCCAGGTTACCAAGGGAGTAAATAAACAATAAGTAAATAAATACTGGTGTTGAGAACATAGGCGTGTCTGGCACTAAGGTCACTATTCTTTCATGCTCTTCCACACTGTGAAGGTGATGGTGGCAAGGATGACATGAAAATCAGAACAGGATACTCTTCCAAAATGTGGCTATTCAGTGGTCTCCTGCATGGGTGCAAGGCAACAGACACTACCATCCTGTGGAGATTGAAATATCCTTGAGAAGCTTCCAGAAATATGCATGATCCACAGGAAGACGAGTTGAGCAAAGAGCTGGTGCTAGGCCCTGTCAGTGCAGAAGTCCCTTCAGTAAGTGACGTCTTGCTTCTTTATAAGTCAGTCACACAGAACAAGGTTAGCCACTGGCAAATCAAATGGTAGTCATTCAGCAATGATGGGCAGGAGACATGCAGGGTCTGAAGGAAGTTGGTTTTAATAATGGTCAAGGCCATCTTTTAATCAGAGTTGGAGGAAAGAGCAAGGACTTAGTTTGGACAAGTCCCCAAACCTCAGTCCCCTTGCTTTTGAAATGAGGTCATAATATTTAATTTGTTTTGAGGGGCAGAGATAATGAACATAAAATAGCCCCCAGTGAGCGCTCTGTAAACTGAGTGTCTTATTAACTTCTCTCACAGACCTTGAGCTCTCACCAGTCAGGCCTTAGGGATGGGAAAGGATCATTCGTAGTGACTTGGGGATGAGCAGGTGGGATGCTGAAAGGCCTTCCCGGAACCCCTCTATTTGTGTGACACTTAGCTTAGCACCTTTTCTTTCCACAGGCTATGACTACTCAGTAGAAACCACATTGGTTCCTAATTTATTATTCACAAAAAGCCTGGCTGTTAAGTCTAGCATCTTTGTTTTTTTTTTTCCCCTCTGTCAAGCCTGCAACTCTGCAACACCGGCCCTTGGGGATGGTTCAAGGAAGAGGCTACATTTATAGGCAGGCAGTGAGTCGGAGTGTGAAGAGAGAGGATTGGAGGCTAGATCTCTGAAGCACTGGGTGGACAAGGAAATAACACATGCTGATCAGAACAGTTTTCCCTGTGACATGTGATTAACATGCATGTATAAGCATGTGTGTGTTAAAGCCATGGTTGGTAAACAGTATCTGGGAAGTCAATCCTGCCTAACCATGCCTTCTGTATTCTTTGCATCTTCCCCTTCTGACCCAGTGTCGAGGGTAGGGATCCTAAACCCTACAGGCCAAGATTATTTTCTCCTATTTGAGCCTTCAATGGCTTCTAGTAGTTGACAGGAAACTAAATACATCTAAATGTATCTAGGAGTGTCCATGATATGGTCTTCATCTAGCCCACTTTTGTGCTAATATTTGGGCACTTACAACACCGGCCCCCAGGTTCCCATGCATTTCTGTGATGCTCCTTTGCTACCGCTCAAATTCCCAGATCTTCTTGGAGTGTCTGCTCTCTATTTCCCTTCCTTTGCTGGGAGGAGTCCTACCTGATCTTACACATTCTCCTCAGGCTTCCCCTCCTCTGGGGAGCCTTCCCTGAAGGCCATTCACCCTGAATCTGAAGCTATGGAGTGGGCTGCCTAGATTCAGATTCTGGATCAGCCCATCACTAACTTAAGGATGTTTCTTGAGCATCCTTTATCCTTCAGTTCTCAATATCAGAACAACACAGTACCTTTGTCAACAGGAAGGGGTATCATAAAGAGTGATGGTCATAAAGCATTTAGAACAAGCAATGGTCTGCCTCTTAAAGTCCTTAGGGAATGTTAGTGCTCACTGTCAATGTAGTGGTACCCAAACAGATTTGTTGACCGTTAGGGCTACTGAAGTATCTAAAGACAACAAGCTGAGATCATTCACCCTTGTATTCTAAAACTATGTCCATAACAGCAACATGATATGTTTGCTGAGGTGATCACATTTTAATGAACCTTACAGGTGCTCAAATCAGCAGGCCCTGCTTGCAAACCCTGGGCCAGAGTCCTCAAGAGTTAGACCCTTGTTATATTGGGATCAGGTTCTGCTAGAAAGCGAGTCCCTGGCTAGGATAGGCAGGCCCATGACAGGATGGCAAGGCAGGCCCATGGTAGACTGGGGACAGATGGGCAGCAAGTAGAGATTCTCTGCAATTGTTACTTTCCCTTGGGAAATAGCCAAGGAGAAACTACTACGGCTTCTGGGGACTCCAGGAGCTGTCCTGGTCTTCAGGACACAGAGGGTAAGCCATCTTGACTTCCAGAAAAGAGCTAGGGACACACTTTCTCACACTGGGGCCTGTCGTGATTCATCAGGGTCTTCGATGGGACTGACCCTGCTCTTTATTCAGAATGCAGGGGCCCAGGACCAGCTAGAGCTTCTTATATCTAGGTGAGGCCAGAAGGTAACCTTACCTATCCAAGAAAAGGTTGCTGAGGCCACAGCTGTCTCTCCCCCGCCTTCTGGGAGATGCTTTTCTAAGAACACAGCTCGGATTCGCTGAATCACTTGAATATTCTGGTTCCACATAGGCAATAAAAACGACACTTCATGTTTCTTGTGACCTCCCAATATTGCTTGGAGGGGAACTGGCTTTACTTTAACAATGTAAGAACTACTGACTGTCATATCAGTTTTCCAATCCTACCTCACGTCTGTCATCTCTCTCCTTTCTCATTTGTGTTTTGGAGTCCTAATTCCTTGTTTACATTTTATGTTTCTGAAATGTATTCTTGCATGCCACTTTAGTGCCATTAGGCAAATGAATAGCAAAGTAACCAAACAATCTGCAGACAAATAAAGCTTCATACCTCTCTCCAGGAAGACACGAATGGTGTCTACTGTCTACTCTAGATCTGGAAGTTTCAAGAGCTGGCAGCAGAAGTCCGTCCTGGAAGTCATGGTCACTAACTGGTCCCTGGCGAAGTGTGATCACATCTTAACTGAGGTTCCATTTCTGTGAGGCTTCTCGGGAAACAATTAGTTCCTGGCATGCTCAGGTATTGGGTAACTTTCTATTCCTAAATCAGTGTCTTATCAGAGGTGGTATCAGTGCCTTCCTTACCTTTATTCCTTGCCCAAGGCTTTCCAAGGAATTAATATCCAGCCCTTCTTTGCAGGCTTGCAGACAAGAAATAACCTTCTGGCTTTCCATTTTTCCGGGACGGATCGTGAGGCTGGCGAGGCTGCCATGGAAAAACTGTGCAAACCGTGGTTTGGCCACTTCGCCTCCTGTAAGAGCAAGAAATATTGTCATCTGCCTTGAGGAGACTAGGTAGGATGCGCCAGGAACCAAGGTCACTTGGACTGTCTGTGTGTTCTTTAAGTCTAAGGGACAAAAACAAGCCAGTGTGTGTTATGTGTGCACAGGTTGAGCACTGTGGGAGCTGGGGTCTGCTACCAATCCCAAGCAAGCTTCAAAGTACTCAAGGTGCAGCTTCATTAGGATCCACGCCCATCTGCCCCGTTGTTCTCTAAACCAGGCTTCTCTGGAGGTCTGCTTATAACCCACCTCACCCAGACAGCCTTTCCTAGCCTCTTTGCTAATCCCAGTCCTCTTCCGCCTTCTTTGGATGGATTGCACGGACAGATCTAACCCAGGTCTTGCTTAGCTTTCCGTTCAGACAACAATCAGAATGCGGAGAGAAGATGGACAGAGACTGAGTCGCCATCTTGACAGTTCTCAGGAGAGGTTCTGAAAACGCTTTGAGCCTCCATGACTCCTGGGACACATTAGTGCCCCCAGCTGTGGTTGGCTGTCTCAGCACAGCAGCTCCTGGGGCCTCTGTGCTTTATGTTGTCTGAGACTTGATAACAGGCCGGGCACCCCCGTGAATGGCTTTCCCAGCTCCCCAAAGGGCAGCTTTTTCAGCAAGTGGCCCTGGGGCACTCTTGCTGCTCTTTGGCCAGCCAAAGCCTTGTGGGTAGTAGACGCTCCTATTGGAACTTCTTAGGTGCTTGAACCTTTTGAACCTCTCCTGATAACCTACTGCATGGCTCTTTGGGCTGATCTGGGTTCTCCCTCATGCCTGTTCTATTGCTCTCACATTGCTCACCCCATCCTGACCTCCCTGTCACCCAGGTTAGGCAAATTTCAGTCTTTCAAGGTCTCTTACATTCCCTGTCACTGCTGCCTCCTCACACCTTACTGAGTCCCTGTTTCCCAAACCCTGTCCCTGCCCTGAGACCCACTGTGCTCTAGGCTTAGGGGCTGGATCACTTTAGTTGGCTTTACGGCTTTCACGTGGCATTACTAGTGAATTGTTTACATGCACATGTTGTCCTCGGTAGCCTAAATTGTATTATCCACCTTGGCTACAAGTTTTAATCCTCTGGGAATCTTTAAAAAGATAAACTAGTGCCTGGGACTTGGTCTGATACCCTGAAGATTTTGATTTAATTGGTATGGGGAGGTTTTTTTTTTTTTTTTTTTTTTTAAAAAAAGCTTCTTGGGTAAAGCAGATGTGAAGCCAAGGTTAAGAAGCATTGAGCTGTGAGCTTCTCCAGGTTGGGCTTTTTGCATGCTCCTTATGCGATCTCTCTCCTTGATGCTACCCGCAGGCTTGCTCGTCGCAAGTTGCTATAATTTATTAGTTTAAGCCTCTCTTTCCTGGATAGCAAAGATCACTCATGCATTATTCATTTTAATGAAGACAATACTGAGCAAGTAAGTATTAGGGGCTGAGGGTTGCACCAGGCACTGTGCATAAGTTGACTCATTTATTCTTCTCAAGAACACTTAGCCTCTTGTGTCCTCCTGGCACGCTGTAGTCTGCCTGGCATGCAACAGACGCTTTATAATTGCCTGTCGAATTGAAGAGGAGGATGTGCTGAATGCCATCAGAGTCATCGTGGGCACTGTGGCTCTCTTACCCTTTCCTTTTTGCTAAGACAGGCCTGAGGCTTTGGGCATGGGTGCAAGCTCCAGGGACAGAGTCTAAGCAAATTTTATCACACCATTATTGCTCCAATGAATGGATTCAGGGGTGGGTCTGGGGCCAAGAAAGAAGATGAAGCCCATCAGTACCTGGCACTCAATAAGCCATAATTATAGATCCAAGAAGATGCATGGGACCAAATTTAGGTTACCACCATGGCGAAGATAACTGGTAGCTTACACATAATAGCTTCTGTTTTGCTCTCAGAAGGTTTTCAATTAGCTCTTGTTGTCTTTAAATAATGAACCCACAGCTGCATAAGCCATCTTGTCATTAGCCTAGGAGTGATGAGGGCAATGCAAAATGTAGGGCAGAGCTAGAAGAGTCACATGGGACCAAATAGGACTCCAGTGGACTTTCCCATCGCTGTGTTTTGGGATATTCTCTGCTATAGGAACCATTTGTCTTTATGTGTTAAACCATTTTGCCTTATAGGTTGTTTCCTTGATGCATAAGGATTCTTTGCTTTGAAAGTAAAACAAGTCATTCTTAGCGCTTGGTTCCCAGGGAATTCCAAATAGATGTGACTTTGGTGAATGGCTATGGGAGGACAGTTTGAGGTTTTCTGTTCTTGATGCTCGTCCATAACAATCTGCCTGTTCATGCCCTAGTGTCATGGCTTGGATGTGAAGTGGCCCCACCAAAAGGCTCCCATATTGAAGACGGGCCCTTAATGATTAGAGGTTGGGCTTTTAGAAAGTGGTTGAATGATGAGGGCTCTGACAAAAATCATTGTCTTCATCCACTGAAAGATTCAAAATATGAATAGACTGTTGGGGAGGCCACAGAACCGTACAGGGTGAGGCCTCTTTGGAAGATGCAGGTGAAGGCAGAAATGATCGGATGCTTAACAGAAAAGGAATCTCACACTAGCTCAGAACTAAGAACACAGATCGGTGTTTATTAAGGGGTAGACTTACAAGGTCAGGATGTTCTGCTTGAACGATGGACGAAGATCAGACCCAAAGCAAACCGAACAGCCAAAACGGGGACCACAGGCAAGCAGTGAGAGGAAGGAAGGAGCCCGGGCATGCTTCCGCATCTGGGTAAATAGTTCATGAGGCCACGCCCCAGTAGGCGGGTAGTTGCTAGCTATATACCTTCCCACAGCATGCAAGTCAGTCTATCTGTTCCCGGGATGTCTTAGGAACAGCTCTGCTCTTCCACACCCTTCTGCCAAGATGCTCTCTCTCACCATGGCCCAGAAACAATGGGACAGGCTGTTCAGGGACCGAAGGCTCTGGAATCATGAGCCAAGATAAATACTTCGGCACATAAGGATTATATTTTCACATTTATTTATTTATAGTATTTCTCATAGCAATAAAATGTCTGACTTATAATCATGTAAATTGATTTTTTTTGACTTACAGAAAAGAGGATAAAGGCTGAGCATAAATGATGGAGATGCTGTCCAAACGGCCATCTATTTCCTGCCTTGTCTCTAAACTTTTGATTAGTAGAGTCAATAGGTGTGATGTGTGTATCCAACACCATGTGCAATCTCAACACACATCATCTCCTTGAATCTTCATAACCGCCCCGGGAGACAGGCATTCATTATATAGGCACTCACATATAATAAAACTTAGGCTTGAAGTTGTAAAGTGTATATCCCTAAAATCTGAGTACACCATCTATCTATCCCACCTCATCATCTCACTCAGAGGCTCCATCTCAAAGGTCAATGCCTGTGATAGGCTTGGATGCCAAGGTACCATGTTTTGTATTTCAACTTAAGAATCCAAGATCTGTGCTGTACTCTGTTTATGAATCAGAAGTCTCTAGGAGTGAGATTTAGTTAGCATTTTGAAATGGGAGACACACATAAAATTTGAAGTACATTTTACCCAGTATTAGATGTGATATAAGATATCAAAAATAATAGATACACTGAAAATTTTCTCTTTTTAATATTGAAGGTGTCTACATGGGACACACAGCTCCTCTGTCAAAATTCAAAATAAACTTGGTCATGAATCATTTTAAAAGAACAAAATATAAAAAATTTATTTCCAGACACGATTTTGGAATCTTTAGACTAGATCATCATTTCAAACACATTTCCTGTGTATATAGTCTTATAATTAGGTTCATGTAATTGTAGGCTGTGGAGTAGGGTCTTCGGGAGTTTATATTGAGTGGAGAGAGAGACTAAGGTAAATTAAAATATAAGAATTATATGTGCTAAGATAATCTGACGTTTCTAAGGAAACATGATCAATTTCTAAACAACCTGTTTACTAGGTCAGAGGAAAAAATAGCTACCAAGAGGTCCTTGAAATGAATCAAGTTCTTTCATAAACTATTTCATTAATCCTTAAAGATGAGGGTATCTTGGAGATCTGAAGCTCTGTGCTTTATATTTTTATTGAGTATTTCTCTCATCTCACTTCCATTTATGCACATATCTAGCCTTGCCACAGGCATGGCAACAGGAGAGGTCCAAGTGTGCGCTTCAGAAGCATAAACCTTTCAAAGGACAAGGAAGACCTGACAGCGAGTCTACCTTCAGGAGGTATAGAGGAAGAGAATCTGGTTTCTACCAGACAAGGGAGCTTGATGAAATGGAGAGGATAAATCACAGGATAAAATCACCTACAGCTGCTTCCAGGACTGAGCTCCTAGCAGGATGTGTGATATCTATATGGCACTAAGTTGATTATACATAGAAGGACCTGCATAGAGAACATGAAAAACACCACAAGGATCAATGTAGCCCCATGGAAGGAAGGAAGTGCCAAGACAGCAGTCAATCCAAAAGGGTCATTACTGACCGAGGACCAAGAGGTAGATGAGCATCATTTCAATGAATAACCACATGGAAAGGTGATTGGATCCATATTACCCTATAAGTATATATATTCAGCTCCCTGATCAACCCACCATTGCCCAAGGAAATGGAAAATGCCAAATATGAGGAGGTTAAACCTCTCTCACTCACATGGAATGAAGCTTGAAATGAAACAAAGATGGGCGTGGAAGAAACCATTTCATCTTTGTGAATTGCTAGTCTGATCTGACATACGGACAACTCTTTTAACAAAATAAATGTACAGGTTTTGATACCTTTCCCAAGGTCATGTGGCCAGGAACAAGGAACATTAAGATTCAGACTTGATCCAACCTTCTTCCTGCATATTACCTAATCAGATGTGGCTGAAAAAGTTGAAAGTGGACTTACTGGCAGGGGACAGGTTGGGACAGATGCAGTGCTGGCAGCGGATACCCAGTTTTGTAGCTGTTGTGGACACTGACTTCAGCAGCAATTCCCAGCAGCTGGGATAAAGATGACTGGGAATCCCAGTTGTTTTAAAAACCAGGCAAACAGCTGGCCCCTCAGTGGTTTCACAACCACTGATTGAACCAACCACAGACCGAAAACATCTAAATAGTACTAAACACAGACACATCCTTTCCTCGGCATTTGTCTCTAAGTAATAAGAATCATTACAGAGAATTTCCACCATGTTAGGTTTTATAAATAATCTATAGACACTTTGAAGAATATGGGAAGGTATTTGTTATGTTTATGCAAATACTCTACCACTTTATGTAAGGAACTTGAGTATCTCTGATGGTTTTGTACCTGCCTGGCAACTGGGAACCAAGCACCAACCCATGCTAAAGGACAATGTTATTTTGCATACATGACCTGATGCAGTGTTCCTGTTCTGAAGCAGAGCATATAATGTGAATGAAAAGCTGCATATCCACCACCCACTGCCTGTCTGTCTTCTGAGAGGTAGGGGTCTACTCACAATAAATACAGCTCTAAGAGAAATTTAAAGCAAGAGACCTCTGTAACGTGAATGCACCAAGTCTCCATCTTGCACAAAGGTGTTCAGGAAGCTACTGTCTTCCCTGCTATCCTTCTGCTAAGAAATACATGGGAAAGAGTGGAGGCTGTGCTTTCTTTTGCTTGCTCTTCGCAAGCTTGTGGATGGGGATGCCCCTCAATGAATGCAATTTCACGGATGGCCAACTATCAATTTTGAGCAATGTAAATGGGTAGACTGTCTGAAATCTTGCTTTCTCTTTTTCCCTCATTTTGGTGATGGAGATACCCCTGGAATGCAAAGACGAAGTGAAGTGTGTAATAGACCCTCACAGGCTGCAGCTTTAAAACTACGTGCGTATAACCTCAAAGGGGGTTCACATAGCTATAAGTTGCAGGTGACTTGCAAAGAAAAATGATCTGTCATCGTGGCTGGCCATGACACATTTTCATCAAGCTTTCTTAACCCTCTTTTTCTTAAAAAAAAAAAGTGTACCATTTCTCTTGCTTTCTTAGCAAGTATTTATATGATACTGCAGAGAACAAAACATAAGACTTAGGGATGACCCCAAAAGTCAGATCCCTGAAATTGAGGATCTAAATTTATGGAGTCAGAAGGTTACTCATGCATCATCCAGAATATTGATTTCATTCCCCAGACAAAGAAATTGAGAGTCTTGAGTGGCAGAACTGTCTTCAAAGACCCAGAGTTGATGAACAGTGGCAAGGGGGTCTAGAGTTCCCCTCTACTCACTCCAAACTCCAAGTCTAGCCTTTTCCTGCTGCAGCCTGATGCCTGGTGGGTCTGAAGCTATTATCTTTAGGTCTGGGATGGAGTTGTCAGAACTCTGAGATAATGTCAAGGACATCTGGCAATGGATTTGTCTCAGATTCCAGCAGCCTCTGGTGCTCTTTGGCTGTGGTGATCTAGTACTGGTCGTATGTATCTACATTCAGATCCAGGTTCTATGTTGCCCCTGGCGTGGTACAGAGTGGGGTCTAGATCATGCTCTTGTCACATGCTGTTGAGATGTCCACAGGGGAGCCCATCTAAGGTGCTCAGCACAGTGCCTAGTGCAGGTATGTATGCAAATATGCGGCCTCGAGCCAGGGGAAGTTTGTGCTCTTTCCTAAATTTGACCTTGGGGCATCCTGTAAGAAGGAAGTTTCATACAGACTCCTTGGGGAATGCTGTCTGGATAGAGAGCACTCTATGCTGGTGTGTGCCTTCCTTTTCTTCAGAAGCAGAAACCCAAGGGATGGAGAATAACTTGAACATGGACTTTATTAAGAGAAATTTGTATTAAATTAGACCAAGCTCATTAAGTGGAGGAATGCAGCCCAAGTCTCTGCACCAATGTTAGAGCCTGGCAGGAGGAAAAAATGTGACCTGAAAATGCACAGCAAATCTCAGGGCCACATGTGCACTGTGTGAGGCTCATATGCCACCGATTACAACCCTTGGGCTATGTCTGTCTTTTGATCCCTTTGAGCCTTTTTTTTTTTGCTTCATCTTCACTTCAATACTCCAATGAATATTTCGTATCTGCCCTATTAAACCTCCAACTTTTGGAAAAAATTTTTCTCTATCTCCTGTTGTCATAGTTAAGTCATGGATAGGACTGAGCAAAAATAGGTCCCAGGATGGAATGGAAGAATCTAAGATTGGTGGTATCATTAGGAATGGGGAGAGAGTCTGTATATTCTAGAATGACCAGGATTCTCTCGACTGCAGAGGCAGGGGTCACTTAACACAAGGAAGAGCGCCACAGGTATGGAGCACTGTGCTGAAATACATCAAGGAAAATGAGGATAAGACAAGGAGCAGCCTGGTTTGCCTGAGTGTGCCTCTAAAGCCCCTCATGCATATAGCCACTTGACTAAAAGAATCCCTGCTCAGATGCCCAACACACAGAGGGAGCTCAGAGACACTCTAGTCTACCGCAGGATAGGTGCCCTGGACTGTTGCCTTCTATGGCATCTTCTAAAAGCCTCAAGACTTGGTAAAACACTGTCATGAATTGGCAGCTATCTGGTCTACCTCCTAGCACAAGTAGCCTACAGGACCTGGATAGTTAGGTCCAATGTAGATGTTCAGGAGCTAAGCAGATGTGGCTATCTGATTTTTCATAGTATTTGGAATTGAACTCAGTTTACTCAGTTTTGTTCTTACAAAAGAAAACCTAAATAAAAGGGATTAACCTAGTATTTAAATGATCTATCTTGCCGTGTCCGGCTATTGTTTGAATTTGTCATTCCTAGGTTCACAGATTGCTAGTTTGGTTCCTATAGTGACAATGTTGAAAGGTAGTTGGACATTTGAAAACTGAGACCTGGTGGGTAATCACAAGAATGGCCTCTTCCAGAGCTTTGGATCAGAGTTTTAGCATGGCATCTTTTCTGCTTGCATATTCTTCTATCGTTGTGATGCTATGTGTCAAGAGGTGGCATAGCCAGAAGGCCCTTGCCAGAGCCAGTGCCATGCTCTTTGGAATTTGTTAATGCAAATGAAGGATTCAAAGACTTCCCTTGCAATTTTGTGAGGCTGTATGCACTAGGCCTCACTGGCAACGTTTCTTAAGTGTAAATGAAGTCTCATCTTTCTTTTTAATTACTGGAAAAATACCAATGAAAATGATGTTCCGCTGATTGCATGCTTTTTAAATTCACCAACAGGACACAGTAGGCTAATTGGATCTGCAGAACACAGACCAGCAATGGAGCTGGAGCCATCTCCCAGTAGAACCCAACACGCATCATCCATCAAATCATTTTCTATTCACTTTGTCCAATCCCAACCGGAAATTTCACAAATGAGAACCAGTTCCCTAGTAATCCTCAGAAGCACCGGAAAAGCTCCCCATGCTTGCAAGTCCAAGGCAATTAGAGGGGCACACACAGGGCTTGGCACTATGTGTGTAAGCAGACAATAGAAGGCTGAGAAATGTGGAGATGAGGGCTGCTCCGCAGGCCACCAATTTCACAGGGCTGCATTTCATTGGAAGATCTTTTGATATGTCATATGCAGACAGAACGTGGCTCCCAGAAGAATGCGGGGATTTATAGGAATCCAAATTCTTTAGCCAGGCAAGCAGCACGGTATCCTGAGACTTAGTTTCAACTCCTTTCTTCTACTTCCTTCCCAATCTCTCCTGGGTCATGCTAGGGAGATCTGAGCAGGCTCATGCCTCCCACTGTCACCTCCCTTCCCTTCTTTATGAGGTCTTATTTATTCTATATTCTATATTTTAAAGATTAAGATTTTGGGGAAAAATCACAGGAGTCCTTCCTCTTGGGAAAGTACACAACTTTTCTCCCTGAACCCACAAACAGCTTGATTACATCCCTGACTGAATTTCTAGCCATGTTTCCATAGTTTTCCTTCTGATACTGTTCTCCAGCTTTCTTTCAGACTACTGCATGGGCCTTGGGAGGGCAGAGTCCCCAGGTAAGGGCTACCCTTAGGGGAGGTGAGGAAAGAGAGCCAATGCAGGGCAGCTGAGGAGAGCTGGGGCCATGGGTGTTAGATTGTCTATTGTGTAGGATTTAGATGAAATAAACAAAGAAAGGTGGAGGAAGGACAGAAGATATGTTAAAGTGACACATTCATTCACATGAAACATGCCAAGCACACACATCCCTCATGGAACCTTGAGAGACAGGCTTTACTCTTACTTGATAAACTAGAGTTTAGAAGCTCAGGAGCAGAGAAAGCACAGATAATTCTGATACCATCAGAGTGCTTGTTTCAAGTCCTATCAGAGGCATGGAGCTGGTATGAAACAAGACATGGGGACCAAGAGAACAAGATAGAGGACCTAGAAATAAATCCAGCCACCTATAGCCAGCTGATTCCCAGTAAAGTGCCAAGCGTATAAACTGAGAGAGGACATCCTGCTCACCAAATAGTGCTGGAAAAACAAAACGCCTTCATGCAGTAAATGAAACCTACACTCTCCATTATTCTTCATTCTGTATTTAAAAAAATCAACCAAAATGAATCAAAGGCTTAAAGCTCTGAAACTTCTACAAGAAAACATAGCAGAAATATTGGCACAGGCAATGAAATGAGATTACATCAAATTAGAAAGTTTCTGTACAGCAGAAGGAAAAAAAATGAAGAAAGAACCCACACAAAAGAAAATCTTTGCTAGCCATCCATTTGACAAGGGATCAATATCCAGAAAATATAAGGAACTCAAAAGAACAAATAATTTCATCAAAAATTGTCAAATGATCTGAAAAGATACTACTCAGAAGAAATACTACAAATGGCTAATAAATATATGAAAATTGCTCAAATAGTTTTAGCCTTCAGGGTAAAGCAAATTAAATTTTATAATTCAGCCATACTACTCAGGTATGTATATATCTGGAGAAGCTTAAGTCAGTACACACATCCACAAACCTCTGTTTGTTTTTGCACTACTTACAATAATTAAGATATGGAATTTACCTAGGCACCTATTAACAGATAAACTATATAAGGAAACACACATTTGTACACACATACACATCTACACACACATATACATGGATGCACGACTATTATTTAGGAAAATGATGAATAAAATCATGCTATTTGCAGGAAAATAGATACAACTGGTAAGAAAAATCAGGCAGAAAGACAAGTATCATGTCTTCTCTCATGTGGAAACTAAAAAAATGAAAGCAGATAGCTCCCAGAGAAGGGTGCTGTGGGACACAGTGGTGTTAGGACTCTAGAGCCAGCAAGGGATCAGGCTGGGATATAACTCAAACTCAAAGTTCTCGGCCTCTAAGTCTTCTCTCTTTCTGTTGCTTCTTGGAGAATTAAGGAAACACCACAGCAGGTTAGCAACAGGAGGACAGGCTTTTGTGTTTTGCAATGATAAGGTTACAGGAAGAAGAGAGTTTACAGCACCTGCATCAGCACCTATCAGCTCCTGCAGTGCCCACCAGGAACTGATATTAGGAACTTCCACTCAGCAGAGTAGACAGAGAAAGACTCAAGACCTCATCCACCCAAGGAAGAGCATCCTAGCACATGCCTGGAAAAAGCCAAAATGCAAACCACCATTTGTCATGGTTGATTTTCATTGTCAACTTGACACAAACCAATCACCTAGAAAGAGAAAACTTCAACTGAGGAATTGCCCAGATCAGATTGGCCTGTGGCCATGTCTGTGGGTGTTTCTCTTGATGACTGATGTGGGCGGGTTTAGGCCCCTGGGAGAGGTGCCATTCCTAGGCAGGTGAGAGAGCTGGGAGTGGACCAAGAAGCAGCATACTTCCCTGTTTCTTAACTCCAGCTTCCTTCCTGGAGTTCCTGCCCTGACTTCTCTCAAGGGTGGGTTATCAAAGTGTAGGATGAAATGAACTTCTTCCTCTTCTAAGCTGTTTTTGGAGTTTATCAAAGCAACATGTTGAAACCAGGGCAACAACTTAGCATTCATTCTTCTTACAATATTATAAACATATACTTGGGTGAAGTGACTTTCAAATAAATTGTAATCATATGTCCATTTGAGTTGGCACTTACTCACAGCACCCTCTTCAGATGTGGCCTGTGAAGGGAACAATTCCAAGCACATAAACTTAAAGAGGACACAAAGACTATTCTCCACCCTCACTTACATCTGCCCAGAGGGTACTTCATAACTGCTATGGAACAAGGCCGCTAGAATGTTTCTAATACCTCTTTTCTAATGGAAGTGCTTTATGATGTGTGTGTGTGTGTGTGTGTGTGTGTGTGTGTGTGCGTTTGTGTACTGGGAGAGTGCATAGTGGTTGTGGTGATGTCGGATTATTTGTCCTATTAATATATATAAATATGAAAGTACACATATATGTATTAATATACACTGACTAATATGTATTAATTAATCATTATATTAACTGAGAAAGCCAAACAAATGTTAGTTGACAAGGTGGATAGACTGTGGTATTTATATATGCTATTCATACAACACTTTCAGTTTTCCTCCCAGACACACCACAACCATCACCTCCCTGCTCTCTTTGCTGTGGTCAGATGGATTGCTCTAGGTAATACAAGGGCTAAAGTGACTGGTATCCCTGATAGGCAGAAGCTCTTGGAGTTTGCACACAGTTAGCTGTGCTTTCTTTCTTTGTACTTTGCAAGGGCTGTTGTCCTTGCTTGGGTCCCACACTGATGCTAAAGCAGGGAAGCAACTGGTAAAGAAGGCCAAGACACAGTATTCATTAACTGAGACTTGGCGCATGCTTGTCACTGCAGGGCACCGGCCTATTCTACCTGATTCAGAGATGGTCTTAATTATTTACAGAATCACTGTTTATTTGGTGGGATTGTTTTCCCACCTCTGGTGGCAAGCATATAACTGGGGAGTAGTAGCTATAACTGACTTGGGTGACAAGAACCCAGATGTGATCTCTGAGGGCAACCAGGAAGAAATCATGGTGAAGTTCATAGAAGGATGTACCTAGGGGTGTCTTCTCTCACAGGTTCTCTCCAGGCTATATATAGTAATACCCATGTTGGTATCTGGCTGGGGCTCTGAGCCACACCAAGGCCCCCACTTCAGCACAGCTATGTCCAATGATTAATAATTTCTGTTCAACCTCTATGTTAGTGCCTTGCTCTATCTGATGGTTTCATGGATCTTTGCCACAAGGTACAATCTTCTTCTCTTGGTCACCTTGGGGGGCCTACAATAATGAAAAGACTCTCATCCACAAGTCCTGTACAAATGTTAAACAAGGCTTGTCACCCTTGGGTGAAACATGTCACACATGACATGGGTAGCCTCAGCTCAGGAACACCTATTTTTATTTCTCACTCACCTGTGTCTACTCCCCAGCTTTTGCTTCCCAAAGCTTAGAGTGTATACTATAAACTCCTCTTTCTATATTTGTCCCATGAAGCTGCTCTGAAACCACTCTTTATCCAGCCCACAGAGACCTGTGTCTCCCTTAAGTCACTCCTGTGTCAACTGATCCACAGAGAGCAAATTGTTATATGGCTGGCCTCTGATACCCACAGGTTCTTCAAGTGGCTCACAAATATGTCTTTAAAACATGTGTCTGCACTTCATATTTACAGGTATTTAAAATGACTAAACAACGTGGTGTAAGTACTATTTGTAGAGTATTTATCTTACATCATGGGATATAAATAGTCAAGAAAACGTAACATATACAGGAGATTGTGCGGTGTTATGGAATAGTCTTTTTGTACACTGTGAAAATGTGTTGCTGTCATTGGTTTAATAAAGAGCTAATGGCCAATATCTAGGCAGGAAGAGGTTAGTGAGACTCACATAGAGGGAAAAAGAAAGCATGAGAACAAAGAAGGGCAGAGTATCCAGGATGTGGATAAAAACAAAATGAACTTGCCATGCTGATAAAAACTACTGCCATGTGGAAGAATGTTGATAAGAAATATGGATTAATTTAAATGTAAGAGCTAGTTAGTAATACACCTAAGCTATTGACCAAGCATTTATAATGAATAATAAGTCTGTATGTCATTTATTGGTGAGTTGGTGGTCCAGATGAAAAACATCGCCTATTGTGTAGGGTTATATGCAGGAACAATGACATCTTAACTGGGCTTGAGCAAGGCTTTGGTGTCCATGAGAGATGTAAGAACCAATTTCTTGAAACTACTGTGGAATGGTTACATTAAGAGCACCTCTCCCCTCACCACCGAGTGGTGACTGGTTAATTACAATCTTGGAGGCGTTTACAAATTCAGTCAACACAAGGTTGGGTCTTACCTCAGAGTGGTATCTGCCTACTTGGGAGCATCCTCCTTCCCCTCTAGTTGCCCTCAGTGGGCTTCAAAGAATCCCCAGTACTCAAGAAAACAGAAACAGACAAAAGAAAGGGACCTCTTCATGGGCAGCATTGGCCAAGGGCCTCTGTCCCAAGAGGTGAGGGAAAGGGCAGAGGCTGGGGTCAGTACTGAGTGCTGAAAATACCTCGAGAATGGCCCCTAGGACTGCATGGCCTATGGACAATTTGCTTCTCATAGCCCTGGGTGTGTAGATGCCAGGGGTTTGGACACTTGGGTGACAATGAGATCCTTGGTTTTTAAGCAACCTTGAGACAATCGACAATTTCAATCAGAGATTCTACATTCAACCCTTCATATATGCAGCCACTGTGTAGAATCAGTTAATATCCCAGAATAATAAATAGCCTTAGTAACTCAGAGGCATCCATGAACTTGTCTAGGTTGAGCTAAAATAAACATCCATTCTTAAGACTGGCGTTCCATTGTTGCTAAGAGCTAGTGTCTGAATTAATGCTTACTTTTCTAAGTACTGTTTAGCTAGTAAAGAACTAGAAACTTTTATTCTGGCTAGCTTTCATGTTATCTTTTCTTTTTTCTCTAACAATTATCTCCCATGGTCAGCTCACAGAGTTGAAAGAGGGCTCCACTTAGGGTTACCTTGCCAACAGGCGCCGACAGTAAGTTGCATGGCTATATGAGATGGATGAATGGGCCAGTCATTGGTCACCAGGTATGGTTCATATGTTGCTCCATCCATGTATAAGGTGACCACAGGAAACTCCACATTGATGACATAGTAATGCCACTCTTTGTCACAAATCTAATGGGGGAGAAAGAACACACAGAGAGAAGTAACACTTAAAATTGGATCTACAACGTGACATCAAACAGTCTTTTAAAATCTCATTCTGAAAGTATAGGAAGATTTTTTGGGGTCAGAAATTATTACCCCAAAGACTTAAAGACATAATTTTGACATATATCACACATTGCTGTTATCAAGCTCGTTATCAAACACAGTGAAAAGAAGAATTACAAATGATCCCAATCAACGGCTGAGTACAGTCACCCTTCAGTGTTTGTGTAATCGGCTCCAGGAACCAATCTGACTTTAAAATCTGCAGATGTTCAAGTTTTTTGTATAAGATGATGTTGCATTTGCAGGTAACATATGCATATCCTCCTGTGTATGTTAAATAATTTCCAGATTACTTAAAATTCCCAATGTGAATAAATTCTTTAAATAATTGCTCAGCTGTCTCAATTAGGAACTAACAACAAGAAAAGGAAAAGCCTACTTATATTCAACATGGGGACCATTCCTAATTTGGGTGGATTCATGATGCAGAACCTTTATGTACAGAGGGCAGACAGACTGCATTTGACAATGGGCAGAAAGAACATCTTGTTCACATAATTATCAGCATTTTTGATGGACAGCTAGGAGTGTCTTCAATGGACAAGGAGCCATTGGATACATTTTTCTAAGTTCTTAGATAGATGGAGCTGTACAAAGAATAATGCTGCAATGAAAGTAAAGCTAGAGATTGAGATAAAAGAGGAGAGAAGAAAGGACAGGGAAAGAAGAGAACAGCAGAGTGGTTCAAATTTAGAGTTAGAGAAGAAGGAAGAAGCAGGAACCCTGAGTAATTGGAGCCCCTAATCCCACTGCTTAGGGCTCATCAGAGAACCTAATGTAGCCTGGCCCTTCTAACTCAGGGAGAAGATTCCAAGGGAGACAGACTTCTTAGCAGGATTCTGCCTTCCTTCACCTTGGTGCACCCGGGGAAGCAGAGAAAAGTCACAGATGGAACCTTTTACCTGCACTGAGGACTAGTTACTCTTAACTATGTCTTCACAGGGTCCTGATCTTTCTCAGGGCACTTGGAGAATGTGGGGAGAGGGTGCTGTGACTGTTGATTCCGACTGTCGTCCTCACTGGGCTGAGAAACCCATAGAGAGTCAGTGAACCACACCTCTGGCGTGTCTGTGAGGACCTTTCCAGGGATGATTGCCTCCATATGGCTCTGACCTAATGAATTAATTGATCCCTTAATGAATTCATTATATGGCTATATTACTAGGAGGTGGTGAAAACTAGGTATGTGGGGCCTACTTGGAGGAAGAGGTTACTAGGAAGGTGTCCTTGGGACTGTATCCCACTCTAGACATTTCTTGTGTTTCTTGACTACCAAGGATGGCTCTGATCCTTTGTTATGATGGATTGACATCTCTGAAACAATGAGCAAAAGTAGTTCTCTCCCCCTTCTTCTAGGTATTTGGTTACAGTGATGTAAAAGTAACTGATACAGGAGGAGTCACATTTTCTGACCCAAGAGACCAGACTCACACTGTACAATTTATAACAAAAATGTGGGAAGAAAAGCAGGAGACAGAAAAGGCAGCCAGACTGGAGAATCGTGCTTCCCTCCCTCTGTGCAAGCCTGGGCTCTCCTTTGTGTTGAGTCTCCTCTGCACCCCGTGGAATCCTCTGAAGTGTCTCTCATCTGTATCATCTTCTCTCCATCACCCCTGCCACAGATGGCAGGAGAGGCTGATGAGTTCTGCATGAAGGTGACCTCAAGGTGAGGGCATCAAAGCCCTCCCTCCATCCTGTACTGGATTAAATGTGCTGTTTCTCATGAATAGATAACACCAACAGGGATGCTAAATGATCTTCTCCCTTTCATTTTGGAATAAGAATTTTTTTTCCTTAATGTTCTTTTTATATTGTCCCTTCTCATATCTCAGAAAATTACTCCTTTTGAAGCCTATTAGTCTGATAAAGCCTGATGAATATTTTAGGGACTATAGTAGGAGGTTCAAGCAGGAAGGGTCCAGGAGGTTCACTCCAATGTCTTGTTGAATTCAGTGAGAGTCCCTGACTCATTTTACCCTCCCCACCTTATTGACCAGACCGTATCTGAATGCAGAGATTTTGGGTGGAGACTGTGACTAGAGAGGGTAACTCCAGGTTATAGTGGTGGAACACAGCAGGAACTCTGAATTTAGGGTTGTGGGAAGGGAAATGTCTGAATGAAGCTCCCAACTCAAGGGATCTCAGTGCAGCCTGTGTGTGGAGTTGGAGTGAAGGATAGCCAGGCAGCAGAAGAGACCTAGAAAATGGTTCACATCCTGGAGATATTTCAAGAGGTATCTGGAAGCTCTGTCTAGGTCCAGGGTGACGGCAAAGTATTCCTGTACAAATTTCCTCTTCTGTGTAAAGTAAGCCAACAGGGATAGCTCTGTCCTGGGTCCCATCACTATCCTCACAGCAGTCATCTTCTCTGTGCACATCCAGGTCGATCCCATGTGCCTCAGCCAATCATATCACACCCTGTGAATGCTGAAGATGAAGTGGAACGGTCCTCTGGTCCGGTTTCTTAACACTTAACCTTTTCATAAGAAAACATTTCTAGGTGAAGTAAGAACCATTTCGCATCTTAAGAGCATCAGAGTCCTTCTCAGGATGTTTTTCCTAGAGACTTTTTCTATAGTTTTGTTGCCTTGTGCTTCATTGATAGGTAGCTTCCACGATGCCTCTCATAATACAGGGAGCCTGCATCCTGAGCTAACTCTCATGGTGGAGGTGAAGAGGCTTGCCCACCCTCATTAGCATATCCAAGGCTCTGAATAGTCTTTAAGAATATACCAGTAATACATTTTCAACCTTGGAGATGGGGCATACATTTCTATTTACAGTGCTTGTGTAAACACCCTAAGAAACAACAGCCATGAAAGCCATGTTTGGATCACATGGTCTGTTGCGTTGAAAGTTTGCATGTATAGTTAATGTTGGCATTAAAAACTCCATTGGAAGTGGCCATGTGATATGGCTATGGATATCCATTATATATATGTATATATATTATATATTTTATAATATAGTTTATATATTATATACACACATAATTATTCTCTCATCATAGGATTAATTTTATAACAATGATTACAAATGGTGCTATAATCAATTTTATGGGCATAAATATTTGTCTGCATTTCTGAACATATCCTTAGGAAAGATTCCTGGAAGGATATTAAATGGCTCAAATATCATAGTTATTTTAAGGTTCTTGATGCATACAGGGATATTTTTCCAGCTAAAGATTATAACTCTTTGTTCTTTTACCCAGAGATTGTGAGAAGGTTCCTGTGCTGTACTGTTGCCACATTAAGTCAAAAAAATAATAAAAAAAGGAGGCAAGATCCCAGAAGTTTATGGAGGAACACATCTTGTCTCATTTCTGTAATGAATCAGAGAGAGGTACGGGTCATGCATTCCCAAATCAAAACAGAGGCTACCACAGGTGTGAGGAGCAGAGGGATGAGCAGAGCTGCATGTATGAGCTCTTAGTTGGGCATCCAAACAGTCTTCTGGTTCATACTAAGCTTATGGCTGCAGACCTGTCCCGATGAGCTATGTCAGCCGCTGAATTAGAGTTTCATAAATGTGGATCTATGATCAGGAAGAGACCCACATTGACCCGTGGCTACAGCGGCAGGGACAAATTGTAATTGAAAAATGATCGAGCCAGGAGGCAGCAAAGTAGAAGTCTTGCTACATAGGTCAACCAAGGCAAGGAAAGTAGGCAAAGTGACCTTTCCTTGGGGGAAAGGTGAACTTTAGTTCTTAGCTGCTTGTGAATCACTGGTAACCCTAACTAGCTTGACACCCATCCCATGGTCCCCTGAGTGGATGCCCAAGGCATGGCCTAGACAAAGCCACCTCCTTCTCAGAGGGGGTTATGTTAGGTGGCCGTAGATGCTCTTTAGATGGTGAGTAAAAAAGAGGCCAGAGATTCAGAGACACAAGCCAAGGGAGTGCACAACTCTGGCAGTTTCTCTTTGCACATCCAGGTCGGAAGTTCTGACTTAGTTTCCCCTTTCAGTTGGGTGTTTTTCAACATAGCTATTCAGCATATGACACACTGATCTGCCAAGCACTGTGTCAATTCTCGTATCTATTGAGGTTTCGAGAGATAGCAGAGCTCATGAGATAGATTCCCTGCCTTCCTGAGTTTCAGTTGAATGGGGAGGGGAAGAGGGAGGGGAGGAGAAGGAGTGAGGGGACTGTATACAAAAATATTCTAATGGAATGGGCATTTGAATGAATAATGTAACTTAGGTGCAGAGCACTTGAAGGCTCCAGAGAATGGAGAGATCTTTCCAGCTGGGAGAAAGTGGAATTTAGGGTGATGCTGCGGACTGTTGAGGTTTCACTGGGCACAGAAGGTAGAATAAATTTCAAGCAAATGAAGCAGAAACTCTTAGTTCTTTAATCGGTCATTTTTCCCACTGCTGGAGGCACCGGTTTGGCAGCATATGGCGTCTAATCCTTTCAGTCATTTCTTTCTGTAGAGACGTGCAAAAAGCGTAGCATATTTTGTGAAGAATAACCCCCAAACCTAGCTGCAGCTCTAGTTCAACCGAGGCGCTGATGACAGGTTTCTCCCAACCTGGAGTTCATGGTTATCCTAGGTCTGTGCAAGGTGCCAGGTAAGTATATGCTATGTGCATGTGTGTGTGTATGTGTGGTGTGTGTGTGCGTGTGGTGTGTGTTTGTGGTGTGTGTGTGTGTGTGTGCATGGCATGTGTGTATGTGTGCATGTGTGCTATGTGTGTGTATATGTGTGGTGTGTGTGTGTATGTGTGGTATGTGTGTGGTGTGTGTGGTATGTGTGTGTTTGTGGTGTGTGTGTGGTGTGTGTGGTATGTGTGTGTTTGTGGTGTGTGTATATGTGTGTGTTTGTGGTGTGTGTGTGCATGGCATGTGTGTATGTGTGCTATGTGTGTGTATATGTGTGGTGTGTGTGTGTATGTGTGTTTGTGGTGTGTGTGTATGTGTGCGTGGCATTTGTGTATGTGTGTGTGGTGTGTGTAGTGTATGTGGTGTGTGTGGTATGTGTATGTGTGATGTGTGTGGTATGTGTATGTGTGGTGTGTGTGGTATGTGTATGTATGGTGTGTGTGTATGTGTGGTGTGTGTATGTATGGTGTGTGTGTATGTGTGTGTTTGTGGTGTGTGTGTGCATGGCATGTGTGTATGTGTGTATGTGTGGTATGTGTGTGTATATGTGTGGTGTGTGTGTATGTGTGGTATGTGTGTGTGGTGTGTGTGTTTGTGGTGTGTGTGTGCATGGCATGTGTGTATGTGTGTATGTGTGGTATGTGTGTGTATATATGTGGTGTGTGTGTATGTGTGGTATGTGTGTGTGGTGTGTGTATGTGTGTGGTGTGTGTAGTATGTGTGTGGTGCATGGTGTGTGTGTGGTATGTGTATGTGTGGTGTGTGTATGTGTGTGTTTGTGGTGTGTGTGGTATGTGTATGTGTGTGTGTGGTGTGGTGCGTGTGGTATGTGTGTGTATAGTGTGTGTGTGGTGTGTGGTGTGTATGGTATGTGTATGTGTGTGTGTATTTGTGTGTGTGTGGTGTGTGTGTGTATGTGTGTGGTGTGTGTGTAGTGTATGTGTGGTGCGTGGTGTGTGTGGTGTGTGTGTGTGTGTGATATTAGGGAGATGGGAAGCAGGAGGCACAGATGCAGATTTGGGTAGATAGGTGTTCAGGAGAGGTGGGGAACGTGAGACAGGCTGCAAGCATCCTTCAGGGCTGGAGGACTGAGGACCTGAATTGCCTTTTTTTGTGCAGGCAACAGGAAGTCTGGAGGTCTCTGGCTGGGGCGGGGGTGATGTTTATAACAACAATCAGTTTGGGAACACGCTCTCCACTTGGAAACAGCTCTCCACACTCTTACTTAGGCTTCCAGCCCCCTATTAAAGCAGGAGGTTCAAATCTGCTCTAGGGAAAGAGAATGAAAGAAATGACAAGGCTTCCTATCCCAAGGAGGAGCTTGTAAATTTCCTGGGAGTTGGAGGTGACACTCAAACTGCCACGGGCTTCGATGTTTCACTTTCTGTCCTTTCACTTCACATAATGCCGTGTTTGTGCATCACACTGATCACAGCAGCGCCTTGAGCGGATCCTTAGCTGCTGGACAGTGGGCTCCCACGCCACATTATCCCTGACCAACCTCAGCAGGAGATTCTTCAGGAACTTCAGATTCACCATGTCCCGGACTGGGCTCAGCAGTGCTCCCCTCTCACGCCAGCCTAAACATGCCCTCTGGGTTCCTGTCTCATGAGCTGTCATCTAAGGCACCCCAGTTGGCACTGCTCCCACAGGTTACCTTAGTGTCTTGCTCCTGAAAGACCCAGAGACCTGGGTGCCTTCAACGCACCGTCAAGACGCAAGACATCAGAGGCCAGCTGGATGCAAAATGCAAGAGGGTTCATTTTCTCAGATCTGAGGATGCCACAGCCTGAACTGAGCATGCCTCTACAGACTAGAGTCAGTATTTATATTTTACATGAACAGATGATTATACAGTTTTTATTAGCTACTTTGAGGCGAGGGAAAAAATTCAGTTATGTCAGCTTGACCTTGTCTAGATACATATTGTGTTGTCTATTCATCCTTTATCTTTTTGTTAGCTAGGCCCGACCTTCAGACTATAGGCCTACTGTTGCCATGGGTCCGAGTGGCCTTACTTTAAAGATACCAAGCCACCTGGCATTATCCTACTTAGGCTAGCAGGAAATCTTGGCCGATGTCCCTATTTTGGGCTTAGGAGAAGGGGGGTCGTGGCATTACCGCTGCTGTTAACCCATTCCATTTCACTCCGATGCGTCTATCTTGTTCTCTCTCCCCTCTGCCACTCAGTACCCCATTCCTTCTCAGCACTCGCCATACCTACTAGAGGGGGCAAAGAGATAGAGAGAGGGATGGCTGACTGAGAAGGCAGACCTGGTACAGACAGTAAGGTGGAGATGCTTGAGCAACGGAGAGGTCTGTGCAATGGTATAAATGTGGGTTGATTAGAGCAACCGGTTTGCCCTGGGGCTTGTGCAAGCCACAAAATGAGATTGACAAGGAAGTGAAATAAGGGATCAGGAGAGAGTCCATGTAGACTGAGTCTGGGGTTCTGGGGTAACTGGTTGAATATTGCACATTCTATATTAATTTCTTAGAATTTCTGTTTTGAACTTGGGAAGAAAAATCTTTCCAATTCTTTGCTGCCGTATTGGTTAAGTGAGAATGAAGATAACAGTATCACTCGTGGGGTTGGGTGCGTTTAGTAAAGGACCTACAATGTTCAGCACATATTTCTAGTCTTTCCTCTTCCAAAATACACTGAGATGCTGGGTAAACTGGCAACAGTAAAATAAAGAAGCAAGTCTAAGATGGAAAAAGAGCTCTTCCGACATTAAGCATGAAAGAATTAGAGGTGAGAATTGAAACTAAGGGCAGCTGAGGGCTGAGCCTCACCCATCACTGGTAGCTACAAAGACCTTTGGAGAGAAGATCAGGCATTTAGGTCCTTGTCCCTCTGCAAAAAGAGGACTTGAGCTGGGATAGTTGCATGAAGTTGGTACATACACACAGGGCAAAGTTTGAAGCCTGGATCCCAGGGCAAATACTGCTGCTGACCTAGGGCTAAAGGGTGGAAGCCAGCCAAGTGCCTTGTCTCTTAGACTTGATCTATGCATGGGCATCAGGGTCCAGGTGAGGATAGTTGACACAGGATGGAAGCTCCAAGCTCAGAAACTAACTTAAAATGCACCCATGAAGTCCATAGGGCCCTTGGAAAGACAAGTTCAAATATGTTAAGCATGGATGGGAATAAAGAAAACAGGATCAGGAAGCTGGAATCCCGATGCCATTATGTAGCATCTCCATCCTGCCAAGACAAGAGTGTCACTCTTCTTGCTAATCCATTTAAGATCTTTTAAGGAGGTCACCTGCACTTCTGAGCCAGTGTGCTTCCTGTGGAGGTGACCATGACAGCTCAGATGTTACCCACTGGGCCTTACATCAGAAAGCTCAGAAAGCTTATTCAGGACCACTGGGAACAAGAGATAAAGTGGGCCTGTGTCCAAGAGGCAATCCCTGTTTGGAATTTGTTTGAGTAACATTTGAGTAAATCCCCAAAACAATCCTGAAAATTGCACTTGCAACTTGTATTTGAAGCATATAAATCAAGAATTGCTCAATATGCAGGATTTCAGCTACTCCACAGGCACAGAAAAGCATACTAGTCCTTTCTCAGACACTGGTGGTGTGCCTGCACCCTGGCACTTTGGAGCTGTGACATGATGCTTTACTTTCTCTCTACATAATCAGCTTGTTCATTCATTCATTCATTCATTCATTCATTCGTTCATACATTCATTTATTCCTTTATGATTTAGAATAAAGCAGTGCCTTTGAAGGATTCTAATTAGATCTCCCTTCCCTACCCCTGGATGATGCTCATTTCAGCTCTCTTTGTGATTCCAGTTACCAGTTTTTATGCATTAAAGATCTCAGTACAGTTAGTGACTCCTCTAATTAAAAGATTTTCCCCCACCCACCTTGGGGCTTCTCTGTAAATCGTTCAGAACCCCATGAAGGAAAAGTTAATGGAGTAAGATGGGAATCAGAAGTCGGAGCCAATGACTCCTGGACCTGGGCCTTCCTGGTGCTCTCCAGCTCGGGAGTGGACAGCCAGGAGCCATGAGGGTCCCCTTTGCCATCACTCAGGAAAATGTCCTTCTGTGATCCTTTCAGGCTTTGGTTCCCAACTGGGAGTTTATAAGATGTTGCTTTGCAAGATGGACCACACAGATGCTCTTTGGAAAACCTCACTGAGTACAGCTCAACAGGCTGTTTTCAGCAAGATTCCTAAAGCGTGGTGCGGTGCTCTGCAGAAGTTGTAAGGAATGCGGACTTCCCTGGGTCCCGGCCTCTGATCCCCACTTCCAACAAACCAGAAGCTCCAGGGTGGTGCTTGGCAGGCTGTTGTGGCAAGCATGCAGGCAGCACTGGAGCTGCTACATTTGTAAGCCTCTGCTGGCAGATACAGGGTAGGGTAGGATAATCTCTGTGAGCGTGACTGCATTTAGAGTCACCTGGGAGCTGTACCTCTGGGCCTGTCTGTGTGGATCTTTCTAGAGAGGTTTAGCTGAGGAGGAAGACCCACTCTGAATGTTGGCAATGCCATAGTCCCAGGGTTCCGGACTTCATTAAAAGGGGGAAAGCGAGAGGAGCACCAGCATTCATCTCTCTGTGCTCACTGACTACAGCTACATTGTGCTCCTACCTCATGCCCCAGCCACCACAGCCAGAGCCACCAGCACACCTCCCCCACTGGGATGGGCTCAGCTCTCAAACCAAGAGCCAAAAGAAACCCCTGCCTCCTGAAGTTGCTCTTGTCTAGACTTTGGTTTTTTCTTTTTTTTCCATAGCAATGAAAAAGTAACAATTATAGAACCTTACTTGTTTTATTTCTTACTAGACACTTGTAATAAAAATTCCTAGAAGACTGCTGCAAAATTCATTTTCCCCAACACATGTTTATTGTATTTTCACTATGTTTCAACACTTTCTGGTTCAGGGGATGTGACAATGAATCACATCCCACTGTCCCTTTCCCCCATGATCAGAAGCTGGGGTTCACATTTTCTTCCTGCCACTTTTATGGAACTCTAGACTGACTACCCCAAGACAAATGTCTGTCCTTGGCTGGTCACACTTGCTTCCTCTTTCAGACTTTGCCTCTAGTATGAGCCACTAACTTCCCCTGAGGATATTTCCTCATGAATTTCCAAAGCCAGGTGACACCTGTCAGGGCCCTGGGGCACAGATTCAGAGCCTCAGGGGCCCCATGTGCCTGCTGGAGGTTGTAAGCTTAAATGCATCAAGTGAATTCCATATTTTACCAGGTCAGGAAGCGTGTGTTTAAATTTGAGAGTTAGAAAAGGGACCCTTTCTCCATGGATGGTCTTATCCTGAGCAGGATCAGCTGCACACAATCAAACAGGAGCCATGTTGAAAGGGAGTTATGTCAGAATAGTATGGCAGAAAGGGTATGGAATCTTCTTCCTTCCCGAGCCTGCAAATTTTCTAGTCCCACCACACACAAGAAGACTGAACAATTAGCATTGACCACTTCTGTTTGTCTAAGCAGAGGGTAGAGGAGGCCCCAACAGGCACAGGGGCTTCTATACAAAGGACCAAATCCTTGGTGGGCACATGTGTAGGGGTTTATATCATTAGCTATAGACACAGAAGCCCTATGAGAAGGTAGATTGTGTCTTCTCATTAATGTCTGTTCATCTGGGAGTCTGGCATCTCTTTATGTCTATTGAAATTCAGGGGCTATGAGCAAGTCATCTCAGAAATGGAGTCTAAAACTCACTGAATGCCAGTTTCTGTATGTTTAAAGCCAGTAGAGCACCGCAGGGAGGGAGTGAGGTTGAGAGAGCTGTTGTGCTGTGCACATGAACAGAGCCATGTCGAGAACTCTAATGCCCAGACCCATGGGAGTGGTAAAAGTTCCCCTGGGTGAGGCTCAAAGGGATGGCAATGCCTTCCTCTGGTTAATGTTTGGATGCTGATAGTGTGTGCAAAATTGTCCAAGATCTTTCTCCTCACTGGATTTTACGGCCTGCACACTGTTCCCCTATAGCGACTGCTCCTATAGAGATGAACTAAAACTGCATTTTTGTTCATATATGTGTTGTATGTAGGGAAGTGTAACCAAGCACTTCAACTATGGCTAGTCTGAATACATATATCATTATGTATCTAACATAAAATATATATTAGTACACACACACACCACACACACACACACACACACACACACCACACACACACACACACACACACACACGGTTTATCTGCAAGCAATAATCCCATCCCCTTCATCAGCTGTATGTAACAGCCCTGACTGTCTGTTCAACTCAATATAATAAGCACTCTGGGCTTCTGTCATGTTCTGTTTTCTCCATCAGAAGATCAGACCACCAGATTTCCAGCTTTCCTATCTGTTCGTCTGTCTTTTCTTCATCCTCTTGTTGCCTTTAGTCAGGGTAACAGGACCCAAGCCATGCACCAACCTTGTAGGAAGTTGTGATTTGTTCAACAAATACTTATTGGTTCTAATGGTCTGAGGTCAGCAGTATGCTATGAATTTACTATATAAAGAGAGCAAAATAGACTCCATTTCTTCTCTTAGAAGAGAGATAGCAAGAATGAAGTACATAGAAGTCAAGTCTCCATTATGTCCACAAGAAAGCCTTGGGGTGAGGTTCAAGCAGGGGTCCTTACAAGGGAGTCCATGTGAAGCACTCCATTCATGCCCTTGCACATTTGGTGTTCTGGCATGGAGTCCTAAGTATGGAGTCTGGAACATGACATCCAAGGAAAGGAGGAGAGTAAGTGGGCTAACAGGGTAAGGGTATTCAAGGCAGAGGGACACAGAGCAAGAGGTAGGAGGGCATTTGTATTACAGGAGCAGCAGCCTGGGAAGGCAGGGGCCTGTGAATGACAGTACTCCCTCCCCAATCCTGCCAGCATCAGCACCACCCAATCTTTCCTAATCTCTGCTCTTCCATTCCTGCATGAATTCCTTTTCTGGCCCGAGAGAGGGCAATAGGACAGTCTACCCTGGAGCTGTGGACCAAGGCCTGTCAGGTCAGATTATGCTGGTGTCCTTTCCTGGCTGCGTGAATTCAGGTGAATCACCACCCCCCCACACACACCCCATGATGTCCCTTACAACATGGAACTGAGAACAGACATAGCTGCTTCATGGAGCAGTGATAAAAGCAACCTCCTTCAAAGGCTGCCTTACCCGGCCCATGCTAATAAAGGGCAGTGTTACCATGGCTGTGCATCCCTTCCCCCACTCATGGGCCTACACAACTTACATGAGCATGAGCTCTCTGCTGTCACAGTCCAAGAAGAGCCCACCTATCCCCGCTCCTCTCTGCGCTGTATAGACCACTTCCACAGCACCAGCCTGTGTCAGTCCCTGCTCCACACCCAAGGCACACATGGAAATTTGCATCCTTTTATAGCTATATCTAAATAATATTATATTCTCATTTATCACTTCAACATGTTCAAAATTAAGATAGTTTACATTTGGTTTCTCTATTAACTCTTTGTAATCCAATTTGTATTTTATTCTCCTAGTCCATCTTAATTTGAAATAGCCACAGTGGAAGTGCTCCTGAGGTCCATGAGGACAAGGACTGTGTCCTCCATATCTCTTATGAACTTCTATGGCACCTTGAACCTCCTCCAGGTAGCAGGTAGGTTCTCTGTAATTACTGATCACACAAGGGGAGGCAGAGATGGGTGGGTGGATGAGAACACTCATGTCCCTCATAAGGGTGTTACTCTGTTACTGGGCACAGAGCTCTTAGGGAACTAAAGAATTAAATCTGTCTGTGGTCTTTTCAAAGAGAAAATAGGGTGGAGCTTAGGTACCCAAGGGGTCCAAGGCAGCCAATTTAGACAGAACTGCAAAGAAATGTGGGATATCTCCAATACATCCCCCAGCTTCTTAGGGACTTTACAGGGAGAAGCCCTGGACTGGCAGAGATGAAAATAATGCTTTGGTATAAAAATATTTCGTTCCATCCTTAATTCTTCCCTTTGTTCCTTCTTTCACAGATGATCATCAGGGTGCTTACAGTGATGTCCCTCACCCCTAGAGAAGGGGATATTTGTAGAAAGCACAGAGCAGTCGGTGGAGCGTTCTCAGAGTACATCCAGCCCTTCTGTGGCCCAGAGGTTGGCAGTGGTCTTAGTGTAACATAGCTAGCTCATGCTGTTCATGGCAGGATGGACCCCGGGACTCCTCTTTTTTGTCTTCAGGTCTGGGTTTTAAAAGGTATTTCTTGGCAAAGAGAGTAGCTCTGTAAGGTGTCAGATGGAAATCCCACAATATGAAACAAGCAGGGAGCTTGGTCATATATTTGAAAAATATTAATTTTTCATTCTGCTAATCTGAGTTCTGAGGTTGGCTCTCCAATCATATCGTCTATCTGTATGTGATAAAGGGTGAAATCCTTGCAAGTTAAAAAGAAAAGAGAAAACCTCAGTGGATATCTTTAGAGAAACATAATTGTAATTTTGTTGACATATTTCATATCTTAGCCTGCTGAAAAAAAAAGTCCCCTGAATAATTCAAATAAAAAAAATCTATGCCCAAAAGAAGTGGAATGATGTAGAATTGAAATGTTTTCAGTGTTTCCACTTTTAAAGACATGGTATCTGTTGTTGTGAGGCATGGTCCACATGTCAGAGCTCACAGGAGACTTCCTCTGCTGGTGGCCCTGGGACCCGGCCAGTCACAGGAGTGTGGGCCTGTCTGTGCAAGTAGCACCAGAGACTAGAACACATGCACAGACGCTCTGTGAGTTCCTAGCACAGAGTGCTTCCTAAACCAATCTTGCTCTGGTGGGGTCAGGGCTGTCAGCAGGCTGTGTCCTAAACTGATCTTGCTCTGGTAGGACCCAGGGCTGACAGCAGGCTATGCTATGGTCATCACACCAATGCTCACTCCAGACAAGCAGAGTCACGCTGCCACCACTGGATCATCTGCCCCCCTGTAGAGCCATTTCCCTGGAGGCTGGCATGTGTTTCATAACTACTTTTCAATGAAGGCTTGCCAACCAATTGCCTGGGCTTGGAATTCCACAGCAAAGAAATTGGGTATTTACTCTAAAGAATCAATCAAGCCGTCAACTGTGGAATCTGTAGAACTCTTGGGGGAAGAGCTGCAGTTGAAAACCCATGATAACATCCAAAAGCTTGAGCACAGGCTCCTTTCGGTATTATGAATATTTACCAAGTGGAATTTTCACACCTGGGTTTTGAGCTCGTAAAAAGCTCTGAAAAACTTGTTAAAATCTAGCCCATTTAGTCACCTAAATAAAAACAAAACAAAATGAAAAGTGAAAGAAATTCCAGCACCCCCAGGCCCCACTTTCTGTAACATGCGTGTTTGCTTCCTTGCTCTGCTTTCCATGGACCACTCAGCAGAGACTCCGTGAGTGCCCACTGGAGGCAAAGCATGGGACGGTTCCAAGCTTCGATCTGGTTGTGGATGGCAAGAAATGCAGATGTAAATGCATCTCCACGTCCACAGAAGTGGCTCCTTCATCCTGGCTCCGGGACAAGCTACACTGTTCAGCAAGCAGATTTTAAGGACTTCTGTACAAGACTGGGGAGGTCTCAGGGCCTATGACTTTATTGTCACGGTTTTCTGTCCTCATGACCCCCACACGCAGAGGCGCCACCATCCAGGAGCAGAGTAGAGCTAGTGCCACCTGAGAGCTTGTTAGGGACGCAGCTCAGCCCAGACCCTGACCTTCTGAATCATAATCTTCCAGCCTACCAGAGTTCCGGGAGATTTTTTTTTTTTTTGAGACAGGGTTTCTCTGTAGCTTTGGAGCCTGTCCTGGAACTAGCTCTTGTAGACCAGGCTGGTCTCAAACTCACAGAGATCCACCTGCCTCTGCCTCCCGAGTGCTGGGATTAAAGGCCTGCGCCACCACCGCCCGGCCGTTCCGGGAGATTTGTAGGCACTGGAAGTTGAGGACTTCTGCTCTTGGATGGTGGATAATGTCCTCAAAAACAAGCAAAACCCCAGCCAATTATTGGGGATGAACTTGAAGGGTGTCTATATAAGATTCCTGCATGTCAGGAGGAATTAAACACTGAGCTGTGGGGGCTCTGGGAAAGCAGTAGTAGTCCCTTACGTGTTTTACTCAAGCCCTAAGAGTTTGTTGGTGTCCCTCCTCCCACATCAAACTTCACTCCAGGCAGGGGAGAGGAGCTTCCACAAGTTTCCTGGAGGACTGACACGGAGTTTTCATCCTTGTGTGCCTTGTGTGGAGGCCATGGGAGCCAGCGATCTCCAAAAAATATCATAGTGACTGGGCCTGCTCCTACAATCATCCATTTCTCCATGGAACTCAGCCTGAGCAGGAAGTCATGGGATGGCATTAGTTCTAACATCAGGCACACAGGAGAGCATGAGAGGACAAGTGGCAGGCTGAGGAGGAGAGGGCTGGAATGACCGGAGATGGGGTACCCTGGTGCAGGTATGACAAGTGAAAGCTGGGGTCTCAATAGCTGTGCCAGCCATCCCCTAGTGCCGGGGTTCTTCCCTTCACTGGGGGACCCAGAGCAAGAGCAGCAAGATTGGCTATTTTAGTGACTGCCTCCAAACCCGTTCATTTAGATGTTATTTATGTATTTACATCCACTTCATTCCTCACTAGATTTAACATTAATTTGTGTTAATAATAGATCCTTAACAGCCATCATTAATGGCAACAGAACTAATGGCTTTTCCATTAATGAGGTCTACTTTATTATTTTCAAAGTGTTCCACAATACTCCCCACTTCCTCCCCAGTCTCCCCAGGAGGCTGACTCAGTATTGCAAGTATTTTACAAAGCACAAACCAAGAATGTTAGAAGTTCAAGGATTCCGTCAGAAGTAGCTTGGGTAGGCTGCAACCCGAGTCCAGCTCTCCTGAATCCTAATGCTGTTTCTTTTTGGCTGACTTTGCAAACATGGAAATCAACCCAACAGCAACAACACAATAGGGGCCATATAAGGCAGGCATGGAAGAGATAGGGAGCAGCACTGAGCCAGGAGCACTCCCCTTTGGCACGATGATCCTGGTTTAGGGTCATCACCTGAGTGGTTTTATGGTTGACTTGAATGATTTTCTTTGACTCAGTGCCAGGATTGGCCTGGTGAATTGGAAGTCTCTCTTTCTCACGCAGATATTCCGAAAGTATCGTTAATTTTCTAACATGCTTTTCTTCAGTAGTCATATATAGATGTATATATTGTATATATTGCTTGTTTCCTTGGTTACCAGATATTTTTTTGAATCCCCAGTAACGATCAAAGTCGCTGTTTGGACCAGTTTCTGATATTCAGCTAGATGAAATGTCTGTATCAGCCCTTGTGGGTGACTAAGGAGACATTTGGGGTCAGCATCCTGGATGCTGACTCCAAATCTTTGTGCTCAGGCTTAAAACCCCCTGGCACAAGCTCCTTGGCCTCCCACAAAGCACCTTAACTACTAATTTTGCTTGCCCCTCAGTGGGAACATCGGTTTTCTGTAGGTCGATGAGAAATACTCTGAGAAATGTTAGGTTCGATTATCCACTTCCCACAGCAAGGGTGATTCTGCCAGTGGGTGGAGATTCCTGGCATGAAGATCAGCTTCCAGCATCTTCTGCTCTCCAAGCATCTGGTGCCATGGCTGGAACCAGCTGAGTTTTTGTTGCTTGGGTTACAGTTCTCAGCCCAGAAAACAAAAGAAAGAAAGAAAAAAAAATGCGCACGTGCATGCCCTTGACTGACCATCTAATTACAAGGTCCAATTAAAGTAATTGTACATTGGGGATCTTGAAGACATTTGGAAATTAAAAGTCACCTTGTCACTGAGTTCCAGAAAGACACTTCTGCTGCTGTTAGTAGGTAGGGCTGTGAGTCGTCCAGTTAAAAAAGCAAACCTTGACTCCATAGAATCAGGAGCAAAAGACCCTGAAGACAGCAGATACCATTATTGCTCTAGATTGGACTGATATGGGGGACACATACTATCAGAGTCAGGTGTGTATGTATGTGCGTCTGTGTGTGCACGCACTGACACATTTTTTTATACCAAAAACCTATAGCCACATAAATCAGATTTCCCTATCCAATTACATAGCTGAGCCCCAGCTGGTGGGAGTTGAGTTACACGCAGATGGAGTAAAGTAAACCAGGTAATTCAGTTTTCCTAAACAGCTTTTCTCTTGACATAATTATTGTTAATTATTCAGGTTAGTGTGAAAGATTCATTCTATGTTCATAATTCAGGAAAAATTGTTGGTATTAGGGATTCCAAAGACTTGCTATCCTGTACAATTTTGAGATTTTTTTTAAAAAGGGCAAATATCAACCAAGGTTAAAAGGAAATATCCTCAGAAGTAAAAACTTAGCAGCTGGCCCGAGATGGGGCTTCTTTGTTTTACAAAAATAAAAACAACAACAAAAAGAGGTGGTGGCCTGAGCCAGTGGTAGTGAGCACAGGTTCTCAAGTGCCCACTTTCGCCACTCCTGGGAGCACTCAGGGAGAGGAGACAGAAAGAGGCCCGGATGGTGCTGTTCTTATTGGAGAGACCAGATGAACGATGAGGAAAGAATTGTTGCATTTATTTATATCTTGACCCACCCAAAATATATCGAGTGTGTTTTCTAAAGATAGTACCAATATAAGATTTTTTTGTTTTTAAGTTGGGAAGTAAAAGCCATGAAAAAGAAAATGTGGACTGGAAAATCTTATTCTCTAAGACCCCTCAGGTCTTAGCACCACCATCTGGAGCAAGAACGGTTTGGGTCGTGATTGCTTCTTGTTACCACCTGTCTTTACAGGAAACCAGTTCCATGTGGTCCATCGGCTGCTAGGAGTGGGAATCTCAGAGGCACAACCCAGCAGCACCTTCCAAGTCCTGAACAACGTGTAATGTTCCTGTTTTTTATATTTCTCCCCTCATATAAGACATGATAGTTCATTATTGTTGCTTTGAATTTTAGAAGAACACCAATCTCACTAAAAGCAGCTTCATAGCGCCCTTTGGGTCTCCCTCATATCTTTGCTCCTCCATCTCATCTCCTATATATGGTCCCTGAAGTGTGAAGCAGAACCTCCCCAGCTTCTACCTCAGACCTCAATTTAAGAGGATTTAGGACGAGACACAGAACTAAGAAGAGCCTTTGGAGGAAGTGTACGTGGCTTTTGCCCTACATGTATGTTGACAGTATTGACACACTTCCACAGAGGGAACAGAAGATTGGTTGGAAACTTTACAGCAGTCAACACAAAGAGGAGACCTGATGCGCCATACATCTTAGGCTCAGAAAGAGAACAGACACCTACTGTTAAAACGTGAAAACAGTCCTTTCTTCTTCAGAGTCTAGACAGAAATCTGTCTGTGGGTCATGCAAAGGGGGGCCCTACGATGTGGAAACCACTGTTCACAATGCTCCTGCCCATCTCCTGAGTTTTCTGGGTTGGTTTCCTACTACCCTTCAATGTAGTCAAAGGGTTAACATTGAGACACACCCTCTAAAGAGCAGGGGTTTGAGAGCAGTTGAGGGCTGTGTGGCTCAAGAAAAGCCATTTCAATTTTCTGGCCCCAAGTGTCCCTGCCCCAAGTCATCTGCGGTGACTCTTCTTCACATGTTGTGTGGTGGTTCAAAGAGCCTTGGTGGAGCAAGACTTAGTGATGTGGGAGTCCCCTCTCTGTGCTGTGATTACCAGAACTGCCTTGGCCTGTTGTTGATGGGGCAGAAATTAGGTAGGCAGGGGTGGGAACTGGACTGATGCTGGGAGGAAGAAGTCATAGTCAGAGAGAGACGCCATGGAGCTGCCAACGCTGGAGACAGACATACTGAAAGTTTGCTGGTATGCCACAACCTTGTGGTGATACACAGATTAATGGAGACGGGTTAAATTAATATGTAAGAGTTAGCCAAAAAGAAGTTAGAGCTAATGGGCCAAGCAGTAATTTAATTAATACAGTTTCTGTGTGGTTACTTCAGTTCTGGGCAGCCAAGACGAATAAGTGGCCCTCCACCTACAGTTTAGCGTGTGTTCCTTTGCACCGCCCCCCACATTCTGCATTACCTGATTACTATTACTATCCAAACCCTGAGTAGATAGAGTATGGGTTCTGCCTTGTAGTCCTCTGACTCCCCAGAACCCAGCTTGAGTCTAGCATAAAGCAAACATGGCTCACAGTATCAGAACGAAGACACCGCCTTGCCTTTGGCTGCGTGACTAACACTGCAATCTTCAGAATGGCACGGCTGAGATTGTAAACACCCCTGTACTGCATGTAAATGATTCTCCTCCATCCCAAATAATAACAAAGATTTAATTAAGAACACCTTTAAAACATCCTTTCAAAGCCGAGTCCCAGTCTTCTGTTCCTTTTCCAGCTCTCAATTTAGTGACTTGAATGTGATTTTTGCTGAAACCTCTGAATGGCAAATCAGATTTTCATCCCCAAGTGTCAGAGATAAAGCTATGTGAGAGAACAGAATAATTAAAGGCCAAAGAGGTAAACCCGGGCTCAGAGTACAGCATGGATACAGGTGAAAGGCGGTGTTTCTCACCCACTTTCTTTGGCTGATTAAATCAAAGGTCTTGGTTATAAATTAGAACCTTGTTTTCCTGAAATATTAATCTGTGGCTTAAGTTTTTGTTCTTTTTTTTTTAAGTCTTTGGCTGACGGTAATAATTCAAACTGCTGGGGAATGTCCTTGGCAGGAATGACTAAGGTTTGCTAGACTGTTTCTGGAATATTCCTTACATGGTGGGAGGCCCTGCTCTCCATGGGGAGCGGGGTAGTTTGTCTACAGACTCCTCAACCTTTCTCATCTATGTTCATTTCTATCCCACGTGTCTGTCAGTCCATCCACCTCCCAGGCCATCCAGCATATACTCACAGGGAGTGGGAATGAGATGGATGTTACGGTAAACACCTTGCTGCTACTGAACAGTAGTAAATCTAGAAGTCCGGAAGGCAGACAGATGGACAAGGATCTTCCTCCCACAGAGAGACAATGGAAACTTCCACAGAGAAGTGGATGCGGAGTGAAAACCACGGATGTCTGTCCTGATATTCACTCAACCAGATTTCCTTGACTGAGGGGTATGATAGCCAAGGTTCCCAGTTGCTGAGGTAAGTGGCTGTGCTTGACCGTGATGAGGAGGCCATTTTTGATTTGGTATAGTCACAATGTTCAGCTTGAAATCCGGAATACAAAGTGTGCTCAGGAAGAGCGCTCAGTGACAGGCGCCTCCTCTCAAGGATGGGGACTGTGTCCTATCTGCCTCTTTACAGAACACTACTACATAGGTTCATTCACTTCTTGGACATCATTCATGTCTTTGAGTACATAAGTGTACGTTTCTCCTAGGAGACCAAGCTAGACCAGTTGAGTCTATTTAAAGCATTGCCAAGGAGTTTTCCAGAGTGGCTACGTCAGCTTCCACTCCCAAACACAATATTCAAGCCTTCTGTGCACTCTCCATCTCTACCAGATATCTGTATTGTCCATTTTTCATTTGTTTCTAGAAGTTCTGGTAGATGTAAGGTAGTTCATTATGGACTTTATTGACATTTTCCAGATGTTTAATAGAGTTGAACACCTCTTTGTGTGTGTTTTGGCCATTTGGATAACACTCTATAAAATGGCTTATTTGACCCTTCAGGGGCTAGTGGTGGGGAGTTTCATCTGCTTCACTTACTGTGTTTTCAGAGCCCCAAGAGCAACGCCTGTCAGTAAGTAGACACAAGGAATACTTCTTTAATAAATGAGTGAATCCACATGCCTCTTCCGTTCTCATGTTCTTCACATTTTTCTCTAAATTAACTCACTTAAACTGACAAAATAATTTTTATATCATTTCATAGCTGTGAAATCATGGTGTAATGTGAAAGTTACACATTTTCTTACACTCATTAAAATAAATGGGTGGCTATTAAATTTTTTTAAGTCCATTCATGTATCTCAAATATCTCTCTTTTAATGTCATTGATGATATATTAATGCCTCCCAAATTAAACGACTTGTTTCCCTCGAAACATTTAAGTGTTCCTGACATGCCGGTCTGATGAGCGACAAGGATGACCTGAAGATTCACGGGACACATCTCAGAAAACAGCAGGCTATACTGGCAATGCGTCTGGGAGGACCACTGTGGCAAGGCAGCAGAGTGGACATAGTGCTGGATGAGTGTCAGGGGAGAGAGAGCCCCAACGAGACATGGAAAGGCAAACAGCACTCGGCTTGGGTTGTGACATACAATCTGACTGCAGGATTTTAAGTGACCAATTGTACCTTGCTCGACAGATAAAGGCTGTAAGTATACTGAGGACAAATCACTTGCAGGGGTTAAGACCGTGTAAAGTCATACTAAGCGAGCAGCCTTTTCATGTCCTGCTTCTCCTTGGAAAAGCTTTGGGAGACGAAATGCAGAAATGCTGCAGCCCAGAGTAATAGACGGTTAATGAGGATTCTTGCTGGCTTGACCATTAACGTGAATGCTCCCTGGCTCCACAAGAGCCTGTGTAGGGCATCACAGCTGGGCAGGGTAGGCTGTGTGACCTTTGTGAAGTGTGTGGTCTGTCCCAGGTCAGGTAGCAGATGATGGTGTCAGTGCCCAGCTGTGACCCCACTCAGTGAACAGACTGTCCATACTGAAAGGAGGGAAGTACCAGTGACTGCTCAGAACGTAGCTCTCATGGAGGCCCCACATCACAACCTGAATGGGGCATCAGTACAGGATGAGAGCCTTGTCTACGGCTCAGCCTCGCTTTTCTGAAGTAAGAGTGAGTGGGAGGCCTTCATGTGGTCAGAAAATGAGTCTACAGCGTTGTCCCTATACTGCTGCTGCTGGGACAAGGAACACATAGGCTCAGGGCTTTTATACCCAGCCTTGGCTTATTAGCAAGAGGTTCTTTCTCCACAAGACTTGAAAGCCTCTCCCTATCTGCACGGGGCGAGGGAGTGTGAGACAATGCAGAGATGCGTGTGGGGCACAGTTTCTGTGGGGCATCCTGTCAGAGGACATGCTTCCACTTCACAGCTGAGCCACAGAAAGAAGCAATGCCGGGAGGGGAGAGGGGGCTTAATCACATGCCATTCTTAGACTAGGCAATGGTCAGAACCCATGGAAACCATAGAGGATTTCAAGGCAGGAAATGAGAGGCTCCAGGTGATGCCTGGGTGGCTTCAGCAAGATTGACAGGGACCTCTCTGGTGGACACGTGGAAAGGCTGTCCAGTCCCTTAATGCAAGGGCCCCAAGTCAGAAAGTTACACTTGGTAGCATCTTGTACAGGCATCCCTGTGTGGAAAATGCTGCTTAACAGGTGGAGAAACTGAGGCACTGAGCCCTCAGGCCAGACACCCTGCAGTGTCAGAGCTAGGGCTCAAACCCATGAAATCAGCTTCTAGAATTTAAGCACTTCACTGAGCCTTGTTGCCATTTACAACCTAGTACATTTGAGAGAATAACATCTCATTTCCAAGAAGTGCACATGCTAGACTCTCCTAGGGCAGGGCAGACCTGATTTAGCCAAGCTTCTCACTGGATCTGGGGCAAACCAAGGCAAAAATAACAGTGATGTTAAAACAGTGAGCATCTCTATCCAGTGGTCACCTAGCATGAATGGGATGCTCTATGTTCATACATGTGCTCATATAACTTGGTTTGTAAGTAAGGGATGGGGGCTGGGGGGACTGAGTAATACTCCCAATTTCCCACTACCAGAGGCTACCGGAGGGGGAATCCAGACACATGCAGACCGAGGGCTTTCTGCCCAAAACCTATGTTCTTTTCATTATTTTTACATTTGTTATGGGGGGAGAGTGCATGTGTGGGCACCAGAGGGCAACTTGCAGATGCTGCTTCCTTTCTTCTGCCATGCGGGCCTCAGGGGTTAAACTCAGGGCATCAACTTTGGTGACAAGTGACTTTACACATTGAACCATGCTGCCAACCAATAGTTGCTTACACATATTCGTTTCTGCTCCCGTGGCCGTCTGTTTAAGAATGCCACATGTGTGACTGCCCTTCTTAGGGGCCCTTGAACACAAAGCCCCATCTGCTCCACGGAAAGGGGACTTGAGCCCTCAGAACGCTCTTAGCAAACCTATTCCAATATAAATTTGCCATTGCAACCTGTCTGTAATTCACCTTTGCTGACACTTGGGTATTTTCAGTAAAACAAAAGCATCAACTTTGTGCTTTATTTGGTCAAAAATGATTCTTCTTTCATGTGTGTGTATATGTATGTGTCTGCACATGTATGTGTATGTGTACATGTAGAAGGCCGAGGTCAATGTCAGGTATCTTCCCCAGTCATTCTCTACATTACTCTATCTATCTATCTATCTATCTATCTATCTATCTATCTATCTATCTATCTATCATCTATCTATCTATCTGAGACAGGGTCTCTCTGCATAGCCTTGACTGGCCTGAACTCACTATGAAGATCAGGCTGGCCTCCAACTCACAGAGCTCCACGTGCCTCTGCCTCCTGGGTCCTGGGATCAAAGGCAAATGTTACCACACCCAGCTTCACTGAACCCGGAGCTGAATAATTCAGCTAGACTGGCTGATCAGCAAGCCCCAGTTATCCCCCAAGGCTGGGATTACAGGTATGTGTTACCATGTGGTCATGGGACCGAAGCCAGGTCTTTATACACACACAGCAAATACTTTATCAACTGGGCCATTGCCCCAACCCCCCAAAGTGATTTGTTTTTTAATTTTACATTTTGTAATTTATGCTTTTCTGTTTTAAACCTCTTGCACTCCGGGCCTGAGCTCTTCCAGTCTGGCTATCTATACCTCTCAGGGACCCAAGACCAGCCACCTTTCTGGCAAAAGTATAGGCTTGATTCAAACATCAAGTTTATGCTTTCCAGTCATTTCTATTCAGTCTCTTCAATCCACAGTCAAAATGTGAATTCTGGATAATGGTGCCTCTCAGAGTGAGCTGAGGTCGTGAGGTGAAGGTCAAGGGAGCCCTGCCTGTGCATTCCTCTCCATGAAACCCTAGTCAGTCTGTATTGTGCTCTTCAGAGCCAAAACAGGTCAGTTACACCCTGTATCCTTACGTTTCAAATTTGTCGGGTCCTGTCCTTACATGCAGTTCCTAGAGAAGATGACATGACCCCTGCAGGTTAATTCCCTTCCTTCTCTCCATTCTAGACATATCACGGTACTGTAAATCTTTTTCTCTCCTACTCAACTTTTTAGCTTCAGGACCAAGGTAGAGCTTCTTCATTCATCACCACAGGACAAAGGCCTGCACACAGTGGCCCTCAGTGCACACTGCTTCTTCCATTTAAGCTATTCCCTGCTGAAATACAAAGATATCAAACCACACAGTGTTTAATGAAGTATTAGAGTGGGCTTACACATAGCCATGCCCACACCAACAACTGGCATTCTACCAGTTACCCAGAAGCCCTTTCTTGCACTCCAACCCAAACTTAACCACTCTTCCCCCACCCCAGACCCACTTTCTTGGTATCCACAGTCTTTGTTTCTCTAGTTTTAGCTCTTATGTCTGTATCTGTATAGAAGATTTGACCACTAAAAGCTTATTGTTTCTCAAATCCTTTAAAATCTAAAGGTTCCTCCTTCGTTACTTAATTTCCCCAACAATTCATCTGTAGAAGAGTCCTGAGCACATGAAAAAACAGAACTTTTGAGTCTGAATTCTGCTATTTGCATGCTCAGGTAAAATGTTCTTTTGCCCCTTTCTCCCTGTAATTAGGCAACAGGATCCAAGTACACCCTGGTCATAGTCAGCACCAAGTTCAGAAAGAGCTGTTTTCACCTGAAGTTCTTTTGTTGGCTTACTCTATCTGTAGTACCCATAGTATCATCTACCTGTCATCCATCCAATGCCTGTCACTCATCTGCTGTCTATCTGTCTGTCTATCTATCTATCTATCTATCTATCTATCTATCTATCTATCTATCTAATCTGTCTATCTGTCTGTCTGTCTATTATCTATCTATCATCTATCTATCTATCTATCTCTCTGTCTGTCTGTCTCTCTCTCTATCTATGTATCCATCTATCTAGTCTGTCTATGTGTCCTTTATCTATTCATCCACATACATGTGTGCATACATACATATATACATACATAAACATACACATACATATATTTTATAGGTGAGGAAACAGGCTCAGAAAGATGAAAAGACTCATCCAAAGTCACTCTGGTGATATGGGACAGAAATGAGCTGATTGGAGAGGTTATAGAACCTGTGGGCCTTAAAGAATATTTGCCTCTAAAAGTTGGTCTTGCTCAGGACTGATTTATGAGTGAGCAACCAAGTAAGTGTGTGATGCAAGGGGCAGTGTGTAAACACAACATAGCTCTGCATTTGGCTCCCACTTCCTTTGGGTTCCAAGCATGATACATTATTTTATTTTTATTTTGCTAGACATGGAAAAGACATATTTTTAGTATTCCAGAATAAGCCTAAAGGCATACTTTTATGGTGGCTTATGAGACTCATTTCATTCCTATGCTTAGAGATAGAAAAGAACCATGGTTGGTTATCAGAAGATTCTTCAAGCAATCCCAAATCACATTTATGTTTGAACTGTGGGTTCGCTTTTTGAGTCCAGATAATAGATAAGTGTTTATCTTTGCTTTGTGTTCAAATAGTTATAATTTCATTGCCCCCTGTATTTATGACAGTAATAAAACCTTTGACAAGATGGCAGTTCATAAGAATCTGTGAAGCTTTTTTTTTTTTTTTTTTTTTTTTAAACAGGAAAGGATGGAGGCTGTTGGGAAGGTCTCGGTTTCCAGAACAACCTACAGAAGGATGTGAGCGGCTCAACATCCCATACTGAATGCAATATTAGGAGGCAGAGGCTAGAATCCCCTCCTGGAGGAGGAGGTGGGCATATGGGGACCCATGGAATCAAATACAGCGATGCTTCTAGCACTGTCCTCTGCCTTTATCATTGGGTACTGGAGTCAGGAGGGAGCAGAACAAGAGTCACTTTATCCTCACTAATGGGAAGGCATAGAGGACAGATGTGGCTCTTTCTTTAACAGACTAATAAGAGGAATTACTGAAAAGCCTCCAAGGAGCTGTCTTAGAAACTAGTGTGGAGAAAAGGAATGGCCCAAACACCTGGAGGCAACCAGTGGGGACTCAAAGAAATTTCCAGATAATACACAAAACTGCTGAGACTTTGAGGACACCCTCAATTCAAGCATTCTTCTGGTCCTTTCCCTTTCATGTGTCCGTTTATGTTGGAACCACCATGCTTGTAGACCTTATCACTGATTCACACCCATGACCTACACACACTATTTGAATAAGCAGCCATCCTGAGTATAAAGGGACAAATGATACCCAGTCCACCCTTGGCAGCACTGTAGCCCTCTCTGAGCCTTAGCGGGGTCTGCATCCAGATAAGACCAATGCCATTGCCTGCAGCTCTAAGAGCTGTGTAATCTGCCCTCTTGGCCATTCTCAGACCCCTTACCCTTACCTCATCAGTGTTATTGTCTAGTCTCTCAAATCTTACACTCAGAAATTGCTGTCTAGGTTCTCTCAAATTCTGTTTCATGGTAACAAAGCAATTCTATATTCTTAAGTAGTAGTGTTTGAGGACATTGTCTGGAAAGTTCAAGTTTGACTTCTGCCTTCTTAATAGTGGCCCATACCTATGAACAGTGGCTTCCACCTGCTAGCACCTTGGCCTCTCTGTCTGTTGGCTTCAAGAAATCTAAATCTTCCAAGCTTAGACTTTTTGCCTGCATAGCCTTTTCATCTTCCTGAGTCTAACTTCAAGCAGGCTTTCTTTAATATTCATCTTTATTGTATCACAGCATATTGATGACAAACATTATAACACGTCACAGAACCTTGGGTCATTATAACTTATTCAACACTTCTATCACGACTCCATCCGTTACACCTTCCTCCCTTTATGCCATGCAGTTCACTGCCACAACCATTGCACTGAGCATTTAGAGAAGCTGAGAAGAAAGGAGCTTGAGGCCTTAACACACAGCCACCGCTTCCAGAGCTCTTCCGCTCTTCCGCTCTTCCTTCCTTCCTTCCTTCCTTCCTTCCTTCCTTCCTTCCTTCCTTCCTTCCATCCTTCCTTCCTTCCTTCCTTCCCAATGGACAATTCTGTTTGGATCTCACTTCCTTTTTACTAGAAGCACTTTCCAGGCCATTCCTTTTGTCTTTTAGTATCTGAAATTTTCAGTAAAATTTTGCTTGTTTTCCTGCACATGACACATTCTTTCCCCTAAGAGAAGATCCATTATTTTTGGTATTCAACAGGTTGCAGACAAATTGATTAGATTTGTTTCCTTTGTATCATTAAACCTGGAGCTTGCTGATCTCCTCCAATCTTTAAAATGATGTTTTCAACAAATTTGGAACAATTTGCACATCACTGCCTGGCATACCTCTTTCATGTCACTTGACAATTTACCTATTTAATTTAGATGTTGAATTCTCCACCTAGGCTTTCTAAGTTTACTTGTAGCTGATATTTCTCCATTCACCTGTTCAATACAATAGCTATGAAAAACTCTACTTTAAGATGTCACTCTGGATCTTCATTTGCATTTTGTTGTTAATTCATGTCTCGCACAAATTTTGTTACCCTGAGCCCTGGGTTGATACTCAGAGTTCTGTTGTCATTCTGGGAGACTGCCGGCTTTAGTTAGATGACTAGATATCTGCTAGCACTTGCAGCTGCTTGGCTTTATGTTTTATTGAGGGTCATTTGCTGTTTTTGTTTAGCCTTAGGCCTCGGCCATCCCTTTAGCCCAGGCACATGCTCATTAATCTCCAAGAGAGCCTCTTCTGGCATTCCACTGGAAAGGGGAAATTCTAAAATCTGGCCCCTTTGCAGCACACAGTGGCTACAATGTCTTTGCTGGTTTTCCTATTTCCTGGTGTTGCTGTTTCCCAGGCTCTTGTGCTTTCCCTATACACACCATTCACAGCGTGGTTGACAATCTGAAGGGTTCTAGGGGATGCCATGTCCCAATTTTCAGTTCTCTTCCTGCCTCCCCCTATTATTTTTGGTATTTGTCCTTTTAGTTTCTAACAATCCTGGCATTTCTCACTTCAATCTGAGAGAACATGGCCATTTCTCTCTCTCTCTCTCTCTCTCTCTCTCTCTCTCTCTCTCTCTCTCTCTCTCTCCCTCTGTCTTTTCTTTCTTGCTTCCTCTACCCCTGTCTTAGTATTTTCATTTTTTCAATTATTAATATATAATAGCTTTACTAAGCTTGGTTGTACTTTCTCAAATTCACTCATTGTAAGCATACAAGTCAAGGGTTTTTAATAAATTTTTATTGCTCTAATTCAGTTTTAAAACATCAACATCCTACAATAAAATTTTCACCCTGAGCCCAAGCCCTAGGCAGTACAGGCCTGTTTTCTGCATCTATAGAATTGTCTTTATGGATATTTCCTATACACAAATATATGCAGGATGTCTGCTTTGTATTTTAGTCTTTCAGTTGTTTATTTTTAAAGAAATCTGAATACCATTTAGAGAATAAATATTAAAAAGTTAGGTGGTGCCTTACCCTCTCTGAGGAGAGGCTGGGGGGGTGGCATGAGCGGGGGGTAAGTGGAGGGAATGGGAGGAGGTGAGGGACTGGGAACTTGGATTGGTATGTAAAATAAAAAAAAAGATAGTTTGTTTTCTTTTTTTAAAGTTGGGTGGATTTGGGTCTCAGTGAAAGCTTTTTTTTTTCAGTGTCCCTTGGATGATAGGTGTGTAGCCAAACCAGTACTTGTACATCTCTTTAGAAATCATGTTAATAACCACATGCAGCTAATATCTGGCCTCTGTGGGTGCTCAGGAGGTTACAGGGCAGACCAAGTTTGGGCCAAGGTATGGGGTGGGGAAAGGGGATCTTGTCTCTCAGGGATCTGAGGTGGGAACACTTGGTGCCTGGTTAGCTCAGTCAGTAGAGCATGAGACTCTTAATCTCAGGGGCATGGCTTCAAGCCCCATGTTGGGCACCACTTGTAACATGATCCACATATATACGCACATACATGTCAATTTATTAAGGGGGTGTTATGGGGAAAACAGATTTTTGGAGCTGGGACTAATGGAGCTGGGGACTGACCACATGCTGCTTCATGCCACCTGACCTGGCCTTCACCACCCAAGAGAACATAAGAGCAAGAGAGAAAGAGACCTTATCCTTCAGCTTAAAAGTTGTCATATCTGCAGACAAGACCACATCTAGAGTTGGTAATCCCCAAAAATCATTGGCTAATGGGATTGAAATCCCACAATACTGTAGATCAGATTATGCCATACAGCTAAATTGGAAAATTAATATACATTTACTGAATACATATTTAGGTTAGAAACTGAGTTAAAGATTAAGTAATTAGATATCCCAGGGTAATGAAGGAACTGAACCAGTGAACTACTCAATTCAACAATTTAGGAGACGTTGCAATGAGTCTTTGTGATCTCTCCTACAATGGTTATAAAGTGAGTTCTCTATTGTGGAGGGAGTCAGAGGTCTACCAGGGATTGTGGCCTATGAGTACAGGATTGACAGATGAACCAGGAATGTGGCCTTTCAGATGTCAGGGATGACTGCTTCCATGACACATTGTGTGTCATTCTTCTCAGCAAGGCAGACAGGTTCACAATAGTGCCGTCCAGTCTGCCTGGGCTATTGGCAATGGAGTGTCAACAATTTCTGTGGCTTTCTGCTTGGATCAACAAATGAAGACATATGGTGACAGCTTAGTTCTGCCAAGCTACATAAATCTCAACAAAATAAAAGCATAATGGTAAGCACTTTATAGAATGGTGGGCTTAGTCTAACACTTTAGTCAAATTACTTCCATTTCCAGCACCTCAGTTGCAGAACTTATAAAATAGTCAAGATTTGACAACAAAAGTAACTGTGTAGTTTAGACCTAATGCTTATAAGTCAGGATTTTTTGGAATGTGATACAATAGCATTTATCAAATTCTAGTTTCCTTTTTATTCTTAAATGTAGTGTGTTACCCTGCAATTATTTGCTATGCATGCCTCTAAGGCCACAAAGAACCAAGGCTTGCTTGTCTTTTGATTCCAATTTCTGTTGTCTCAAGAAAGCTACCATCTTCTAAGAAGCCAAGGGATGCATAATGAGGCCTTGCTTCCTTCTAAATATGCACTGATTGTCAAGGTGATGGAGGAGGTTCATTATTTAGAGGCATAATTAAAGGGCATTTCCTTTAGCTAAACTAATGAGCAGTAAGTGCAGCAATATTTGCATGTTTAGACATTAAGGATGGAGATTAGGAGGAAGCAGGGAAGGTAGAATAAATTAATCTTACTGCTGGGCCTCCAGTGTTATTGTGCTTCAAGACTTCTTCAAAGAAGAGGTCTTCTCTGGGAAGTTGGCTCTACTGCCTTCTCTTGTTTTATGGGTCTCATTACTATTCCTCATAAGTAAGGTCATCATGGTGATTTGAATGAGAATGTCTCTTACTCATGATTTGAACTCTTGGTCCCCAGTTGGTGCTGCTATCAGGGTGGCTTTAGTATGTATGGTCTTACTCGAGGAAGTATACCACCGGTGATGTGTGTTGAAGTTTCAAAAGCTCCATGCCATTCCCAGTGCACTTTCTCTGCTTGCTTGTGGCTCAAGATGTGAGGAGCTTCTTCCTCAACTCTCTTGTCCTTCCTGCCATCCATTCACTCTGCCATCATGGACTCTAACCCTCTGAAACCATTAGTGTAACTAAACCCTTTCTTCTTTAAGTTGTCTTGGCCACAGTGTTTTGTCACAGAAATAGAAAAGTACCCAATACTTCTGCTGCAAAAACAATGCTAATACATGATTCCTGATCAGTTGATCTGAGAACCCGTTTCTGGGTTGACTTCTGTGCCTTGTTCTAAATGCTTGGGGTCATCATGGATATTGGCTTATTCTTGTTA
>JAQHUG010000001.1:17194174-17227391 GCA_028555095.1 Dicrostonyx torquatus | reverse complement strand
AAAGACAAATGCTATACTCCTCTCATGTAGACAGATGCTAGCTTTGAATCTTGAGATAAGCATGTTTAAATTTGAGTTCCTATAAAGTCAGAAAAATAGCAAGGTACCGTGGAGGGGCTATTTAAAGGGAAAGGGATAGAATGAAATTGTTAAGAACAGGAAAATGAGAATACAGGAATAGGGAGGTTTAAAAGGGGTGTAGGATAGAAGAGGGAGTGTAGGAGATGATAATAATCAAGATTAGAAAAAAAAACAAGAATTGCCATATTGAACTCTACTACTGTAGACACTTTCTAAGACATATAAAAGAAGTTAAATTGAGTTACCCTATAATGGAGAGACAATCCCTCTTCTGAGCACCATAGGTTAATAAATGAAAAGTTTAGTGCAATGTATGGGTTGATGAGTGGTTCATCAGTGGGGCTCCATAGACCCCCATCAAATTACAGGCAATTGCCATTGCTCTTGGATACCTTCCAGAACTTGATGGTAAGAGCCTATTGGTGAAGATACCACATACTTGAGTCGTAGAACATGGAGAAATCAAGCTGGCACCAAGCTGGAGGCTTCATCGCTATTTAGTTTTCATGGTGCCGCATGGTGCTATGTATGATACCGGGAGAAAAAAAAAAACCAATCAACAGACTTACCTAGTTGTGAACTATGCAAGGTACAATGGTGACTGGCTTGGCAGTGTATGCACACTGGTACAACACTGTCACAAATGCTGTGGGAGTGACCAATAATTCTTTGATTGGACAAAGTTCTGACCTTTATAACCATAGATTAGCAACTCTTTTAGCCTGCATCAGAGAATCTCGTTTTTACAGTAAATTCTCATTAATGCAGAGACACACAACTAGTCAACAAGTGGAGCATTAGAGACTATCAGGTGCTTAGTTCTAAATGGGAAACTCCTCCTCTCAAGACTCAGGGATTATCACGGAAGAAGGAATGAAATAATTCTTAAGAGCCAGAGGTACTCGGCATTCCTAAGCAAAACAGTATTCTCTGACCATGACAGGGTTGATGTGCACATGAACTCAAAGTGATTGTGACTATACTCACGAGACCTTCATGAGATCAAGACAGTCTAAAGCTCAGCCCAAGGGAGAGAAGTCTCTGGGAGCTACTGAAAAGGGATGTCTGTTATGGGAACGAAAGTTAATTTTCCTCAGGCGTTCAGGCCCTGAGCGGGTACCCATGCTCCAGTAGATAGCCCTGCACCCATATACATACAGGGAGCACCAATTCTACTTAGTTGGTTAAAACAAAATATAAGAAGTCAGGAGGGGAAAGCAGTGGAGGGAATAAGGGAGAACTGGAAGAGGAGGGAACAGTGGGGTAGAGCTGACCAAAATGCATATATGATATTCTTAAACACAACAGCAAAAATTCCTGTGACCTTCAGAACTAGACTGAACCACTCTCAAGTGCCTGCCCCCAGGTCAATAAGTTACATGTTTAACATGCATCCTTGAGACTCTACAACAACTATCACGTGTTAAAACAGTGCCTCTTGGGCTATGGGCATTTTAAGGTCATGTTCAAGGCTCTTCTTTTGGTCAGGTTAGAACTGTGGGAGCTCCTTGCTATGTCTTTTTCTTCATCCCCAACCTGGGTGCTCTACCTAGATTTTATATAGTTAAAGATTTGGTAGAGTTAAAAGAAAGTGCCCAGGGTGAAATAAGAGCCAAAGTAAAGATGCTTCCAAGGCTCCTTAATGCAGAGGGACATCCTACTGATCAGCGGCTTCACCACTCCTAAGGAAGGGGGTTACCATTAGAATTGCCATTTTACAATCAGATTCACCTATGCTAATTTCTTGTCGTTTTGGAGGTGGAAAGTATCAGTCGCACAACTAAAGCAAACATTTGGGTTCTATGCCAAGGCATCAGCTCCCTTCTTTTCCACTGGCACTGATGCCTGGAAGAAACTGGAAAGGTAGGAGCATGACTCAGCCAAGTCGCCTCTGTCAGGACCACCCGAAGATCTGGCTGCTTAATTCATTATCGGAAGGGAGATTTCATTACTGAGCATCTTTACCTTGTTGACACTGTTTCCTCATTTAACAATAAAACAATATTCTGTTTAATGTTGGTTTATTACCTTCTTTTCCACATTGCTTTTAAATATGTATTAGGGACTATGTGTTGAGAACACATGGTCATCGCCTCTGGGCAGAGATACAGGCTAAAACACAAATAACGATTCCATGGGAGTTAGAAGCTTTGTTGAACAGTTGTTACCTAGGGAAAGGGAACCTGAGAAGGGTCAGGCAACCTTCCAGCTCTAGACTCCAGTAGGGGGGCGAGAACAAGAGGCACTGGGGCTGCATCAGGGAGAAAGCGGCCTTGCTACTCTGTACTCTGCAGCCTGACCCATGCTTTTGCATGGGATCTTCTGAAAAAAAAAATGAAGGAAAATCTCTCGAGTAATGAGAGAAATCTGAGAAATCTGATTGAAATCGACTCTTGGAGTAAATGGCTCCCGTGACTGACTGCTAACTAGACACTCTCAGCGATGAGATGGTGTCCCCAGAAGACACTGAGGGGATTATCTACCCCTGGGCTTTCCCTCTGGTTAGGTATCGGATGCTATCAGATGCTATAGTCTCTAACGTGCTAATCAATGCTTCACCGAAGCCCTCTGCTTGATCTCCATGTCGGTCTTCTGCTGAGGTCTTCCTTAAGTCTTGGCACTTCTCTTCACAGAAGCCTTTGCATGGCCACAGCAGTCTCTTCTTGTTAGCTGCCTAGCTGCAACCTGACACTTCACTTGTGCCATGAGGCACCTCTAACAGAGCCTGAACTTTACTAGGACAATGACTCTGGGCTACAAGAAAGATTCAGTGAGGAGACTGAGTCAGAAAATGAGGGGACTCCAGCTATTCGAACATTGCTGATGTCATTATTGTAGACCAAGGTGTTTTCTTCACCTGGGTCCTCTGAGAAAGTACAGGGCACTTCTTATAATTACTTCCCACCTCAGGGCAGGGTGATCTTTCCTTATTTGGTGGCAAAAGGGATTTCAGGATAGTTACACTGCCTCCCTGCCTAGGCTGTAGCTAAGGAGGCTAATATTGCCATGGAGGAAGCCCTGGGACAGTAGATATAAAAGCACACTGGTGTGTTGGTATCTGTACTTTGGTGAAGCACCAGTGATATCCAGAGAATGAATGAATATATATATATATTCATATATATATATATATTCATATATATAACACCTAAGAGAGACAACTTAAAGGAGAAAATATTTATTTGAGTTAATGTTTTCCAGGGTTTCAGTTTGAGGTTGGGTCTATGGCAGTATATGGTGGAAAAGGCTATTCACCTCATGGCGGCCAAGAAGCAGAGGATCAGAGAAGAAGGGTCCAGGCACAAGATGCACTTTTTAGAGGCCAATCCCAGTGACCTACTTCATCCAGCCAGGCCCCACCTTCCTATAGTCTGTTAGGCCACGAGTTCAATGGATTATAGGCCACTGATGAAATTAGAACCCTCACAGTGTGACCGGGTCTCAAAAGGCTCATCAGCTAGAAACCAAGCCTTACACACCTGAGCCTTTGGGAAACAGTTTCAGATTCAAATCAGCACAGGGTAAATTCATATTAGCATGATCAACTGTAAGCTAGGGAAAAGCTCTGTCAAGAGAAAGAGGTTCTCCAGTTTGAGTTTAGCATTTCCAGACTCAAACACAGCATGCCATCCTTCTTCCAATGAAGGCAGGGTCTTCTTTTTCTTTTCTCTTTGCTGGTCCCTTAGGCTAAAGTATAATACATCCTAGAGAGGAAGGGGAGCTTCACACCACTTGCCCCTTGTGCAGCCTCATCGGTAGGCTGGTGAGAAACTGTGCTGGGTGGAAAGCCAGACACAAGCTATGAAGGGAGTCATTGTTAGGTAACTTCCCCCTCCCTCTGTCCTAGGGCTTTTTCTCAAAGTAGAGGGGCTCAGGAAATCTATGGCTGAGGCATCTACACTGGCACACAGAGGAGTCCATAGGCCTGTTGTGAAAACATGGCTCAGGGTCATCTCAGTAAGAGGCAAGGAGATGGGACATGGCTTGATTTATGATTCCAAGACCTCCGCCAAGGCTCACAATGATGTATTAGTTTCCTTTTGCTGCAATAACAAATCACCTCTAACTTTGTAGCTTAAAACAACATAGATTTATGATCTTACTGTTTTGGAGGTCAGAGGATGAAATAAGTTTCAGTTGACTAAAATCATAGCATCACCATGGCCATATCCCTTCTGGGGTTCTAGGAGAGAAAGTTTCCCATTTTGTAAAGGTTGCCAAATTCCTTGGATCATGACCTCTCACAGTCTAGTGCATCACAAAAATAATCCAGAACAATCTCAAGACCTTTAACTGCTCACAGCTGCAAAATGCTTTTTGCCATGCAAGGGAATATACCCACATGGGTTAGAGATCAGAAGATGTATGTCATTGAGGGCCATTCTCATGTCTGCCCAGGTGGATGCCTCAGGTACTCAAGTAAGGAGGCATGACACAGGGGAAATCAGGTCTACTGTGCAGCAGGGACCACTGGAACAATGAAAGGTCACTGCTAGGCAAATTTAAGATGAAGGGAACTTGGCTCAGCAATGGTTCATGTCACCATCTCTCAAAGGAGGCAGAGCAGATGGAGTAAGGATGCCTCTCGCTGCTTTTTCAGAGCACAGATCACCACATTGCTGACCTGAGAGGAATGAGCATGCCTTGAGCATCTTAGGACCATTCTCTGTCAACACCATGAAGCCATGTAGATACCTCTCCCCCAAGAACTAGAAGATCTGTTGGAGATGGAAAGAGACTGGGGAGGGGTGGGTTCCAAGAAGATCAGGGCAATGTAGTGTTTTTATATAGAGAGAAGCAAAAATATCTAGTCCTCTTTGCATATCATAGTGACAGTCATTGTATTTGGGACCTTTGGTGTACACATTATTGACTCAAAATAACCATGCAAATTTGTCTCTTCAAAAACTCTGTTTGGGATTCTACCTACGTGAGAAAACAGAGGTTCCATTCAGCCTTCCCTGTCTGTTTGGGGCCCCTGCTCCCAGAGAAAGGCAGGCATCACTGAAGACAGCTTACAGGTGGGGATGCTGAGCAGGGCAGTGATACCACATTAGAACAATGCCAGTATGTCCACGAGTGAGTCTTTAATAGCAGAATTAGAGTGCTGACAATGTCCAATTATTTTGCTCATTAAGATGACTGGTCTGGACTGGACTGACCATTCTCTAATTAACTCCCTGGCACTGGCTATAATAATGATTGAACTAACCCATTTGACTCCCAGTGTGACTGAATGGGAAAACGCAAGTCAACTGATTTTGCATCATCCTGACATTCCGTGTCCAGGAATAAGGGATGTGGTCTTTTTTAATCTTCTTCCAGGAGCTTTCACATTCTATGCAAGAACAATGGACTTGATAGGAAAAGGCCTTGGGTCAAGATAAATGTGTGTAAATCTTGGTTGCAGGAAAATTGAAGCCTGTGACTGTCTCCTTTATGCAGAAAGATAAAGACTGTTGTCAATACTGGTGGCCTGGAAGCCTTCTTCCATGTGCTCATAGCCCTTCTCTCTCCATGTGGCTTGGAAGTGCTGCTTCCCGTGCACAATTCCCTCTCCAGGGAGGTGAGCTATGGAGCTGGGAGAGTGAGAAGCATCAGGAAAGGCACAGGGAGAGGCTGAGGAGATGGTGCACAGGGCAAAGCTCCTGTCACCCAAGCATGAGGAGCTGGGTTTGGGTCCCTCGAACTCATGTAAAGCCAGACATAGTAGAGAAAGTCTGAAATGCAAACACTCTATGGCATGATGTGAGGGAGAGATAGAAAAATCTCTGGAAGCTTGACAGCTCGCATGGCACAGTGGCAATAAGAAACTTTATCTCAAGTCATGGCATGCATGCACCCGAATTTACACACGTACAAAGGTTTCTTTTTAGAAGGCCATGATAAGCTTCATTTATGAAGATCCAGATGTCCCAAACAGAATGTGTTTTTTATGTTGTTGTTTTGTTTTTTTAATATCAAAAGTGCCTTTTATTTATTCATTGAACAGACTCAATCTGGTGGCCAGACAATAAAGGCATACTACAGAATATTTGGTTTGGCCTGATGATACACATTTTTAAATGAGACCATATTAAAAATTGAGATGGCTTACACGAAAACCTGATTTTTCAGCTTTCAGATAGTTGAAAGTACAGTGTCAGGCCAGATTTTGTATGACCTGGAGACAAATCTGTAATTCACCCAGACAGGCATGTGGCTTCACCTGGCTGGGCCTCTCTAAGCCTTGCTGCTTCTCAGTAAGCCCCCGTTTTCGAGTCTGGAACTCCTGCAGGAGAATGCTGCCAGGGAACATTCACTGGCCATGACCCAGCAGATCAATGAGCATCCTCAGAGCAAATCATCGTCCCTGGTGCACAGGCAAGATGATGGCTAACCAAATGAGACCGATTTCTGCCTCTCGTGGACTGTGTTCTTCATGGATATTTGTTTACCTCATATGAACTGGGACACCTGTACTCTCTCTGTTTCACTGAGGCTGTCACTCAGTGTCACTCCAATGGGGACACCAGAGGACATCATTCTAACACCAACAGTTCAATGGAGAGATGATCAAAATTCACAACACTGAATCAACCATATCCAAATAATATTAAAGCCTAGAGGGCCTGTGGACTGATAAGCCTTCCCTGGCTGTGCTGGGAGCTGTCTGAGTTTGCACATGACTGAATGCCTAGCTTGAAGGATTTGCATTAGTAGATCATGAGAAAAAAATCCTATTAAAATGATGTTCCCCTTGCTGTTAGCATCACTGTAGTGAGATGGCCTGGATTCTCAGAGGCTTTTCCTGCGACTGCCTGGTTAGACTTACAGGCGATCCTTGTGTGTTGGAAAAGGTCTTTGGGGTATAAGTATAGGGGAAAAGGTGGAAAGACATGATGTCTCTGAAGCATGGGCAACTTCTTTGCTCTTGGCTACCCCTGGAAAACATCCTGCACATCATATCCTAGTTTCAATGCCAGGAAGGAGCCAGCTGTTCAAATGCGCCTCTCTGGAGTTGGGTCCTGGCATGATTGTGGAGACAGGGTCAGGGGACATTAGTTTCTGCCACTGGCTCCATGAATTTTTCTAGCCAGAGTTACATTTGCTTCAATGTAATGTGATGTATGTCATATCAGACTTTCCAAGTTTGCCCATCCATAACATCATAGTCTTTCATTGGATAATGGATACTTTGATTGTAGCCTCTCCACCTGGGAGTGACATGACACAAAAATCTACTCGGACTTACTTAAGTCCTACCTGTCCCAGCATTCTTGAACTCTTAACACTTGGGTCCCATTCACTGTCTGTCATCTTGGATGCCTGACTCTGCACATGGACCCTTGCATACCAATGTTCCATCCGGATGCTTCCTTAAGCTCTTATTCACAGGCCCACATCAGACAGCCCTGCCTCCTCTACCTACCAGGCGACCTGCTTTCTGACCAAGCACTGACTGCATGATACTCTAAACTGTCTTTTTACCCATGAGGTCATGGACACTTCTAGATAGCAGAGGCTTCTTGTTCTGTACTGACCTTGGGAATGAAGAACAGAGTCTAATTTTTAGAATAAGCTACTTAGGACAGAAATCAAAAAGCCCCAGAAGGCATTAGAACAATAAGAGGTTTTGAGAATGTTCAAGGTGGACCAGGAGTTCAGCTGCACACAACATGTTAGACCAGTTTGAATTCCTTTTGGCAAAGGCCACTGGTGGTTAATCCAACTGGATCCTAGAAATAAGCTAACAAGATAACAAGATGAACACTGTTTAAGGATTGAAGAGGAAGAACGAATGGGTCAATGATATGAATCAAATGTTAATTCATCACCAGAAGTTTTTAAAAAGATCTCTGCATTTTCTTCTCTCTGCCTCTCTCTTTCTTCTCCTCCTCCCTGGCCTCATTGTGTTTCTCCATCCACATCCTTTCACTGTTACACAGACATTTTCTGGGCACCAATGAGGCACTCAGAGCTACACTGTCCACTATAAAGCTGGGGATGAGTAAGACACCCGTCTACTCCAGGGAGCTCAGCACTAAGCAAGCAGACAGGAGGGATAACTGTGATGGGAGTGCAAAAGAGAGTAACAAGGAGTCTGAGCGAGGGGACAGATGCCCTCTAGTATATGCCAGGGAGGTTCCTGGTAGAGAAGCTTCATCAGTTCTGTATGTTCTGGGCATCAAACTGTTTACATGCGAGAAACTTCTGGTAAGATTCCAACATCACAGGGAGTCAAGCAAGAAGAAAGGAGGTTCTGCAGGTTGGCCTGTATATACATGGTTGCCAGCACGGGTACTGTTGAGAGTTCCTGTGCCCTCCTTCACCTGGCAACCATCCTTTATAAGCTGGGGCATCTGATAGCAAGGACTCCTTCGAATTTCAGAAGATGCATTTCTTTCATACGGAAATGCTGTAGACTGAATTCTGTCCTCCCCAAACTTGCAGTCTGAAATCCTAAACCCTGGTATATTTGGAGATATGGCCCGAGGCAAGCAACTAATATGAAATGAGGGAGCGAGAGTTGGGACTTCACATAACAGAGCTGGTTCCTTTTGAGAGGAGCAGATATGAGAATGCCATCTTTCTCTGGAACTGAGGACAAAGTGGGTGATCAAGGTCCTCTATATCCAGGAAAAAGAACTCCCATTAGAACACGTATAGATAAGCACTTTGACCTCACATTTCCCAACTTCCTTGACCACGTGAAAGTAAACTTCTCTCCATTAAGCCATGCAGCCCAGGGTACTTGGTTAAGGAGGCCGGAGCAAAATTAGGTGCAGATGAAGATGGAGCTTAAGCCAAGTTTGTGGGGTTCCATGACGGCTACAAATGTTTTGCAGAATAGGCATACATCTTATCTATGAATTAATCATTTCTACATTTTAAATCAGCATGCTCACCACAGGAATAGACTGAGAGAAAGGACAGGTGCTGGCTATGGCTTTCTGTGAGCCCTGGGTAAGTCACTAGGCTGAAGTCTCTTGCCTGGAAGTCCCCATGGAAAGCCTGCAGCAAAGCTGGGAATGGCCTCACATAAGCAACCTGCCTGGGACGGAGCAGGCAAAAAAGAAGGAAAGAAAGAAAGAAAGAGAGAGAGAGAGAGATATGGAGGGAGGGAGTGAAAAAGGAAGGAGGGAAGAAAGAAGGAAGGAAGGAAGGAAGGAAGGAAGGAAGGAAGGAAGGAAAACCTATGGGACCCAGGTAGTTTGGAAACTGCTCAGGGACTCAGCCCCTCCTTAAATGCCTGGCTTTGGGAACTGTTACATTCACTATATATTTATCCACACAACCAGGATTCCTTCTTTGTCTATTTTTAATTTCCAACCCTGCAACTTCATTTGCTTGTATCCTTGTTTCTCAATCCCATCTCAGAAAATGCCTCGGGGTAACTATAATTATCTCCACCAGTATGGCAATGTTCTTATTAAAGAACCCCTCACAATATGGAATTTATTTTAATTCACTTCAATTTGTATTATATATTTTAAAACATCTCATAAAAGCCATCTGGCACGTCAGGACATAGCTGGGAGGTTGCTGAGAAATCATATAAACAATGTCAAGATTTTACCATTCCTCCAAGCCCCAGAATCCCTAACACAAAGAAGGAAATGCAGATGAACACACATGCTGCCTTTTCAGTCTCCCAGGATCCAGCTGGGTAGCATTTTCTGCGATCAGGCCAGACAGTTGCCACTTGCTCCCCACACTGTTCTTGCTTTTCTCACACTGCAGAGGCTCCATTAGGGGAAATTCCTGGGGCTGAGGAAACTGGGTCCTACAGAGCATCCATGTGGGTGTCTGTGAGGATGGAAGGGGCAGCAATTACTCACATCTCCGCAGGAGTGAGTTCTCGCTGAGGTCAGTCCCACTGGGAGCCAGGGGAGGGGGCTAGGGGAAGATGGAGAAGAGGCAGAGTAGTAAGGAGACAGAAAACACGGGATTATGAAACATTCGGTCCTAGAAACGGTGAGATAGCAATATACCAGTGGGTCGAGAATGGAGAAAATAGTTCTGTAGGTCACAGCACACACAGCGTGGGATGAAGTTAAAGTAGAATAAAAACAAAGCAAGGGGTTGAGACCCCGAGGCACTGGGGACTAGAAAATGAGCATCGTTAACTGACATCTTACCCCTACCTCTTGGCATTCTCCCTTTTGCTTATTTAATACCGTTAAAAAAAAATAAAACCTTGCTCACATTCACCTCTCGGGGAAGGCCCTATCAGTCTTGCTTCCTCACTGGGAAGCACCCTCCCCCTGAAATGAGTACACTCTGCTAGACTCAGTGCTGTACAGCCCTCAGGAACACACACTTCAAAGCTCTGAGCTCAACCTAGACCTATGATTTGTTGTAGACAAGTGTGCTGTACCCAAGCCCTGTGATCAAGCCAGAAAGCTCCAATGAGTCAGATTTCCCACTTCAGAAGAAAGAAGATACTGCTAACAATGGTCCATGTCATGGCTTTCTTCAAAGTCCTCAGGTCCCTGTTTTCAATCACCCGTCATCAAAAGCAAGCAATACTGTCACCCAAAGGAGAAAGGAAACTGTCAAAGGCAAGACGTGAGGCTCAATGACACAAAGACCAAAGACATGTCAACAGAGATCTTCAGTTGGCCTGGAGTCAGGACAGACATTTTCCCATGAGTTCAACAAAAAGCAAGTGGAGCAGATGCAGGTGCACAGATGCCCAAGTGCCCAGGTGCACAGGTCCTCAGACCCTCGTGGCATCTCAGCTGGCACATGTGGCCCTTTTCTCTCCTACAGGCTTTCAGAGGGCAGTTTCCACCCTGACTTAACATGTTATGTGCCTTCCTGAACTGACTTTTCCAAATCCAAGAAACTGAGCAGACCTGGAGAGAGCCTACCCATTGCCACCACCCTGAGAGCAAATGGATGGTCCCTGCAAAGGAGAGAAGGGAAGGCATGCCCTAAGAGCCTCACCTGGTCCAGCTTCCAGTGAAACTCTGCAGGGCGAAAGGTGTCAGCCTGGTCGAAGTCTTTCCGCAGGAGGAAGACGAGGCGGCAGTTGTGCACGTAGAGGGCGTAGTGATGCCGGTTCATTTCTGAAAGGCAGAAATGGGGTTGGGGCATGAGAGGATCTGTTTCCACCCAAAGAGTCTGTGTTATGTTGCTAGGCAGTTTAGAAGACAAAGGAATGGTCTCTCTTATTTTCTCATCTATAATTGGTTCTGATTCATTTCCCAGAACATATGTTGGGGAAGACTTTGAAATGGAATAAACACTGGGAGGGCCTATTAAAAAAAGCTTCTTTGGAGAAACACTGGCCTGAAACCTCTCCTCCATCAGATCTCAGTGAAAGGTGATCATGTCGGCAAGCTTGTGGTGTGTACGTACAGGGGCTCTCTGCCAATCCCATCCATTCCTGGGCTCCTCCAGCATGGGTGATTTCTCCTGGAGTTCTGGGATTTGTTTTATTTTCTCAGTCTTGACACAGTGACCACAGAACACATCTCTTTTGTCTTCCTGATCTATGCTAAGAAGGCCTGCCTTGCTTTTAGCTGCTAGGAGGAGACAAATTGATTTTCCAGCATTAGACATAACTCTGTGGCTCTTCAAAGCGATGAATAATCCCCCCTCCCCAGGCACAGTGATCAATCAATGGAACTTTTCTTCCTCTGATGAAAAGACTTCCTTACTTGCTTAGGAAATCTTATGTCATGGTTTTAGCTATGACACTTAGAGCCACAAGACACTATGAATCGGCAGGAGATGAGCTGTTCTGTACCAACATGGAGAAATCACATTTTACTTGACTGTAGAACACAGAGAAGTTTACTAGGATGCACGCACACTCTAAGTGGGTAAATGAGTAGATGGGCCATGTATAGGGATGAACATAGCCTTACATTTAGACTTCAGTGGAGGGCTAGAGAGATGGCTCAATGGTTAAGAGCACTGGCTGCTCTTCTAGAGGACCAGGGTTCAATCCCAGTATTCACAAGGCAGCTCACAACTGTCTGTAACTACAATTCCAGGGGATCCAACACCCTTACACAGACATGAATGTGGACAAAACACCAAAGCACATAAAATAAAATCTTAAAATAAAAAGACTTCTGTGGAACTGTAACTTTGATTGAGTCATCTAGCTTCTTGGTGTCTCAGTTTCCTTATCTGAATTAGGGTAGGGACAGGGGAGTAGTTTCCTGTACATCCTGTGTAAACCTTACAATGAAGTGAACACTGGCCTCATTTCTAGAGATGAGCCTTCATTGGCTCTGTCTAAATAGGCTCCTGTCAATCCCCCAACACAGGAACTGGTTAAGATGCCTGCCCAAGGTCGACAGAGAGGGCCATTCTCGTGGCCACATGGCCTCTGCTGAGAAGTCGCAGGGAGGACTTGGTCTAGGCCAATGGTTAGTACTTTCCTAAGTAGTTCTGGGATGGTACCAGCAGAATGTGAACCTAAGGGATGCCTTCTTTCCTTGGGAGAAGTGCAGTATAAAACCAGAGGTCTGCGACAGCTGCAGCCTTATCTGCTAATCTGAGAAAATGCATAGAAAATGAACTTGTACCTTGATCACAGTTTACCTACAAGAGGCTATGAAGTCAACAAAGATCTGGGAGTTTTCAGCTACAAGAAATCTACATTCTCTGCATTGGTTTGACTTCAAAGTTATCTGATATTGTTTGATCCTGACTTCCCTTCTCTGTAATGGATAGCAACTTAATTGCCACAATGAGGACATGTGTGTAAAGCATCTGCCTGAAACAGATGTTCAATGGCTGTTGGTTATTATAAAGGCCATTGCTGTGCCTTGGGACTGCAGCAGTGCAGACAGCCATGTCAGATGCGGTTTCTACCCAAGCATCTGCATTCGTTAGAACCCAACCCCAAAATGGCAGGAGGATGGGAAGTTACTATATGTGCCCAGTTTGGAGGGAACCACTCTTAACCTCTGGGTTGGCAAAACCCCTAGGGCTTGGTTAGGGGTAGTCTACCAAATGCTTTTTGCCCCTTCATGATTATATAATGGATTTCTGTATTCCCACTAACTGTTAGGAAAAGAAAGATTTTTCTGCCTTTGTTAGCTTTATTTGGAATCAACTGGGGTGAAGAGGTGGACCAGGAATACCAGAAGAACAGACCTCCTCTGCTTGAGCATCTTCCAGCCTCGGCCTTTTCTCCTTCCCTCTGCCTCACTGCCGCAGACTCCTGGATCAACACACAACTTAAGAAGCATCTCCTGATCAGTCATCAGACAGCAGAGAGTGGGGAGGTTCCCACCTCATTTTACACTTGAAATCCTTCTGAGCAGTTTTCTAGTCACTCGGGGCAGGGGCGGGGGTGTGTGTGTGTCGGCACACCCTTGTTTTCTCATAGGCTGGAGGGTCACTGTAGTCCTCCCTACTGGGCTGATGCTCTGCTAGTGCTAGGTCAGGTTGGTCCCCGTGTCTTAGGATTCCCAGTAGGAAATGTCAAACACTGTGTATGGCCACTGAGCATACACTGTTTCCAGCTGAACTCAAAGAAAGTAGGGTAAATCCCCCCAGCAAGAAGGGACCATAGCTGCAGGGGCAGAGGTGCAGGCATGGAGGCTGCATGGAGACAGGGCAGGAGCTGGGGAGGAACTGTGAGTGGTAACAGGCAAGAGCATCCCTCACACAGAGAATGAGAGACAAAGGCCAGCAAAGGCTCAAGCATCCCTTGTGGCAGAGGGACTGCTGTGCGTGTGTACCTAACCCTGCTTCCTCTGCAATCAGATGTACGGTTAGTTGATTCTCATACCCTCTCCATGGCTGGGTGAGGGCCCTGTGACCAAGTTCTGGAAAGTGGAAGATTAGAGGTAAAACATACAGCCTGCTGTCTTTGTCAATAAAACTCTCTTAAACTCAACAGTGTTCTTTCCCTTTAATGGCTAAGTGTTACCAGAACGAACAATGCAAGGATTCTTGTCTCAGAGCACCTGAACCGAGCCGAGCTTTGTCCTCCATACCCACCACTGGGCAAACAAATAAGGGAAACCCTGAGAGGAGAGTGTGGCCACTGGAGAGGAGAGTGTGGCCACTGAGGGCTTTATTGGCAGTAATGGTTATAGCGGATTTCCTTCTCTCTCTCTTTCCTCCACACAGTTACCCTCTGCTGACTAATCAATTCTGCTTTCCAACTATTTATAGATGACTTCATAATGGATCAGCATTAGCAAATTTTGTTTAGTTCACCAAACAGGAAGCAATCTGACGTTCACGAAGGCCAATTGCATAATTTTCTCAATATTTATATTCTTTGACTTAGTCATCCAACTTCCAGCCAGGAAACAATGAGAAATGTGTGAACGTTATGCTCTAGAATGCTCACGATAGCACTGTTGTACTTGCTTTTAAAGAGAGACACTCTAAGTAGCTGACAAAAGAATCCATTAAATAAAGTAGGATAAATCCACACGGCAGAGTTTTAAGCTGGCATACAATTTAGTTTTTAAAGACGATTTTATGTGTCAGGCATGGTGGTGCATGCCTGCAATCCTAGCACTAGACAGGAGGCTCAAGTTCAAGGCCGCTGTGGGTGGCAACATGAGTTTTCTGTCACACACACCCCTCCTAAAAAATACTTTATTACATGGATATATGGCCTGGGTATAGTTATATATGAAACAATAGTCCCATGTGCACTACAAAAATAAATTGAAACGGGAAGAACATTCTTATTCATAGAGATAAAAGTAACATTTTAATGAAATAGTCTGTTATCAGATAATGTCTCTTCAAGTGTTTGGATTTTAGGTGTTTTGTATATTTTGATACTTTCCTGTGCTTTCTCCATTTCTACTGCAATGTGTATCACCTTGCCACTGTAAAAAATTCCTAATATAAAATAAAAGTCCTAATCAGGTTTTGATTAAATCATAATATTTTGTATTTATAGTACTGTCCTCCCAGGGAGCTAAGTTAGACTGAAACCTTTCCATCTTCTCTGTAACAATCTTTTTTAGACAGATATTTATGATGCATAAAGGTTCAGAAAAGGAGTAGCTGACACCAACCATACACTTTACGTGTCCAGCAATGTTCTGAGAGCTTCGTGTATATTTAAGTTACTTAATTGCTATAAACAGCTCATGAGGAAGATGATACTATTACAAGATGAGGCATCTGTAAGTGATGGGGCGTGGTCAATCCCCAGAGCTATCTTGTGCTGGACTAGCATGAAAGAAATGTTCAGCCGGGCGGTGATGGCGCACGCCTTTAATCCCAGCACTCGGGAGGCAGAGGCAGGTGGATCTCTGTGAGTTCGAGACCAGCCTGGTCTACAAGAGCTAGTTCCAGCGCAGGCTCCAAAGCCACAGAGAAACCCTGTCTTGAAAAACCAAAAAAAAGAAATGTTCAGCACCGGCTAGCTATCACTGTCCCCCCTCAAACTACTGCTTTAAGTTGACAGGATCCTTTTATTCAAAGGAGGCCTTTTGAAAACACCTGTATGATATAGTAAATGTGTCGTTTCTTTGTTGCAGGAGGGATGAAGAAGTCCTCCTCACACACACACCCACAGCAGCCCTAAGGTGCGTCCATAGACATGGAACTCACTTTGTGAGGAACTCACTTTGAAGATTATTGATCCAAACTGCTGCATTCTCTGTTTACACCCTTTCTTTGCACTCTTTCCTAACCCTGCATTACCCGAATCCTAGAAAATCAGCAGTTGGAAAACCGGAGCGTAGAATGCATTCCCAAGCTCCTATTGTGCTTCTATCTTAGCACACCCACCATAGCTACATCTGTCCGGGACACAGAAGGTGGGAGACTCACCAGTTTTATCGGAGTTACAGAGGATGGTTTCCTTCTCGGCTCTCACGCCAGGGCTGGGGCCATGTTTCATCCACATAGTGATGGTGAACTGGTCTGTCAGGTTCTTGGGCACAATCCCATCAGGGATCTTGGCACCCTGCCGGCCGTCAAACTTGAAGATCATCTCACTGCTGTCCACCAGCAGCCCTGCAGTCCAGTTGGTAGCCGCGCTAGGGGATGGCAAAAGGTCGATGATGCCTGAGGATGCTCCTGCAAGGGGAAGAGATGAAAGCATCGTGGGTCTTCCCTGGGGGTGGGAGTGCCCTTGCCTTCTGCCTTCTGCTTCCTTGTCAGAATGCAGTTAGTGTACTGAATGAGGTCTGTGCTTGTTCCTGACCTAGGAGGCTCAGAAAAGAGCCCGGTATCATTCCAGCCTCTGACTTGCTTCTGGTCTACTTAGGTACACCTTGGTAACTTGCAGAGGAAAGTGATAAATACTTCCAGGCAGGTATAATCAACTATCTGTACAAGGAAAGGTGCGATAAGAGCCTGAAGTGTCGGAGAACCATGGGTCTTGTATTAGCTTGATTTCCTGCAGACAGCCAGGGCTTAATTTGGGTAAATGGATTCATTCAGGCACCTATCAATCAATTAACCTGTCAGCCATTTATTGAGCATTAACCCTATGTCTTGACCCATGCTAGGGTCTGTCCACATGAAGGTGAATCAGATACTTATTACCATGGGGACTCTAAGAGACAACACAGTATGATCAGGGCTAGGACTGGGGAAAATTGCGGGTTCTCATCTCGAGAGAAGGTGGTAACTCACTTCATACACTCTACATTTTTCTTTTCTCTCTCTCTTTTTTTTTTTTTTGGTTTTTTTCGAGACAGGGTTTCTCTGTGGCTTTGGAGCCTGTCCTGGAACTAGCTCTTGTAGACCAGGCTGGTCTCGAACTCACAAAGATCCGCCTGCCTCTGCCTCCCGAGTGCTGGGATTAAAGGCGTGCGCCACCACCGCCCGGCGCACTCTCCATTTTTCTACAACCACTGGTTGAAGCCAAATGGTACAGTGATTGAGATCAGGGGCTCTGAGGTCTGCAGCACTTGAGCACTTGGGTTTGACACCTGGCAGCTTGACTTGGCAGCTTTGTGACTGGAAATATGTCCCTTAATCTCTCTGACTGTGTTACCTTCCGCGGTGTAGGTGGGGACCGAATAGGATTATGCATTCAAGCTTGTAGCTATATGCTTAACACACGATGAGTGCTCTCTCAGTGTGAGCTACAATTTTATCAACACCATTACTGTGGTTTTTTTGCCAGGCTAGAGCAGGAGGGATAATTCCAAACCAGCAAGACTATACAGGACCCACCACAGGGCAGCTTTGTGGAAGGTTAGGGAGAGGGAAGAGCTGACTGTTCTGGGAGGACCCTCGGGCCCCAATTCTCTCTATGGAGCAGCAACCTCTGCTCTATAGAAACAGGACTCAGTTGCTCAGGTAAGATGAAAGAGGGGTTGGGAACCTCCTGCTATGTTGATATTGGATTAGTTGGGGAATGCAAGATTTGCCAGTGCTGTGCGTGGGGCTGTCTCCTGGCAAGGCACTCAGCAGTCATTGTAAACGTTGTGTTGGTGGTATGAAGGTGAGAGCAGTGCCTGATACTGCAGATGCTGGTGGGTGATGGGAAGTGTGCACTATCTGATGTCTATTGGGTCATTGGCCTTTTGGCCTCTGCAGAGCAGAAAGTCATCTTATCCAGGGTTTGGGTTTCAAGATCAGCTGTCATGGGAAGTCCCCTACCCTGAAAACTCCTCAGGAAGGTGCCTCATTGGAAACCAATTTACTTTCTTATAATGTACATTCTAGCCAGACTTCCCTTTGGGTTTGGAATGGATCATCAGGCACATATTCATTGGCTTGGAGTGGAAGACTACACTACATGGGAAAAATATGATTCCCTCAAGCAAGAAACTCTACTTAGACTGCATTAAGTTCATCCTGAAAGGGCCTTTAGCAGGGCCATCCTTGAGAAGGCGGGGGATGCAGCTTCTCCATTCACGCTTCTCTGTGGGAGGTATGGGCAGACTTGATGTCATGATTCACACAGGCATTTTCTAGGGATGCTGCCTGTTCTGCACTTGATACTTAGTCCCCATTTACAACTGCCCTTCTTTTACAGCACCTCAAGATGCTGGTAAAGGCTTGGGAGATGATGCAATCAGTAAAGCCTGCCTTGAAAGCATAAAGTTTGGGTCTCCACAAACCACATGAAAATCCAGGCACAGTGGTGTGTGTCTGAAAGCCCAGAACTAGGAGGGAGTGTGTGGAGACAGACAGAACCTGCACCTGGAGGCTCCTTTACTAGTCAGCCTAGCCAAGTCAATGAGCTTCAGGTTCAGTGAGAGACCCTGACTCACAAATTAAGGACAGTGCTAGAGGAGAGATACCTAATCCTAATACTTACTTCTGACACACACACACACACACACACACACACACACACACACACACACACACACACACTGTGGGAGCACATTCTGCTCCTTCAGCCAATAGCATTTAAGATACCAGCCCACTTGGGCATAGTTTCTTATACTGTAAATGCAGTTGTAAAGCATGTGCTTTCTCTCTTGCTTTTGGCTCTCTTTTCCAGCTATGGGATTCAGTTGCTGTTCCCCATTCCAGCAGAGGACTGTGATCTGTGAGTCTACCCCTAAATAAATAACCGTCTATTAGTCTCAATTTTGAACTAGTGTGGGATTTATTTAAGTGTCCTTCTTCACACACACACACACACACACACACACACACACACACACACCCCTATGTGCTCATGGATGCACATCTACATTAATAAATACATGTCCACATGTACACATAACACAACATACACACAATACAACATATATATAGCAGGAAAAAAGAAGGGAGGCAGAAAGGCTGACAGACAGGTTCTAGCAACTCACCCAGTGCTCAGGTGGCCACCCTGCCTCTTGTCTATGCCTTGTAGCTCCTATCATAACTACTTATTCTCACCTCACAGTACTGCTCCTGGCATACACACACACACACACACACACACACACACACTACTTATCTGAAAAGCAAGCTCATATTATCAGTTTGTCTTCCTTGGGCAGCATTCTCCATATACAAGTAAAAAGGACATCAATCAAGGTGGTAGCAGGGAGAGAGACCAGTGGGTGGTTTGGAAGTGAGAGATTCGTGGCATATTGAAAAGTTCATTTCCCCATCACCCGCAGAATTATATCACAGCAGCCTCTTTTACTGATAACGGTACTAGATCTGACTCTGGGGTTGATGCAGCATAAAGACAACCAGTGAATCAGGCACATATTGTTTGTTCTTGAAACCTGAGGTAGCTAGAGAGATGGAGGCTGATCACTTAGATCCCCAGAAAAGTCAATAGAGTTTTTCCAAGAACAGTGCAGAGATACACATACAGTATCTGGGGTGTGTGGGGGGGTATCGGCTCTGCTATCAATGGAGCAGCCAGGATGGCACACAGGGGACCCAGGGTGAGGTTTAGCCGGGCTGGGAACTATCATCTGAGGTTCCCTATATCATTAAAAGGTTTTCTGTACCTGTAGAATTCACACAGCACTTAATAATTTATACTAGTGAAGGATTGAGTTAAAAAAATCCTTCAAAAACAGATTTGGAAAGAAGTGCACAGCAATGTGTGGGAAGCAAACTGGCCAGAGTAACCTCAGCCAGAACACAGATGCTCAATAGACAGAACTGGAATCCATCTTTCTTATACTTTTAATTTATTCTATATGAAGGAACTTTCTATGAGACACAGAGTGGATGCCACACCAGAATTACTGAAATACCACATCTGTTTCTTTATCACATGTCTGACTGGTGAACACCACTAGGATTCCAGCTGATAGGTAAGAGGCCCCAGATTGAGGGAGTCCAGACTTACCACCAGCTACTGAGTGGACCCATCATCAGGGCTTTCCAGCTCCAGAGCCCAGTTCCTTCTGAATCTCCTCACTCAATTGGAACAAAATTCTAATCACACTTTTTGTGGAGGCAGCAAATGTGGAAACTGAAACCCACAGAGGAAGCGACTAGACCAGGGTCACCCCAACACATGACAAGCTAAAGACAGGTGCAGCTGTGACATGAGAATGATGTGCACCTGGCACAGCCTAGTGTCCAATGACTAGCCAGCTGAGCTGACCACACCAGTCTCAAGAGATGTCCCTTCTCCGTACAGGTGTCTGTTCCCAGGGGAGCACACTCCCTTCCCTGTCCACAGATGTTGCCTGTGGGAGAACATGATGCTTTGAGCCAGATAGTGCAGACGTCCACGGACGTAACAGATTGAATGTAGGTCTTGGTATGCTTAAACAAACTAAAGAAGATTCATTTCCACCCAAAGTTCTTTCACCTCTTCCTCCCAAAAAATAATCTCTAGGAAAGCTGTGGGGGAAACAAGGCATGCCACTTGCAGACATGGTGTGGCAGCAACTGCACATCCCAGTATGCTTATGTTGCTCCTTTTCAGTCCTCAGTGACAATTCCTGGAGCCACTAAATGTAAAGCATTCATGTTCTTCTGGTGAATTGCAGCTGTAGCCTCAGTGCTAGGGGCTCCAAACCAGTGACGAGCTCTGCCAGGGTAGAGTCACTGCTCTGAGCAGCAAATAGAGACAGGGCAGAATGGGAGAGATTTATGGGCACAGGTCAATGACGGAGGTAAATTGGGGTGTGGAGGTGTGGTTGCTTCAGTCTGTATTCTGCTGTGCATGGCCTGAATGTGGCTAGGCAGTGTCCTCTAGCATTTCAAAGTGGGATTGTGGCAAGAGTGATGGGTACGGGGCCATCAGAGTCCACTGCAAGGCATAGAAGGGGTGAAGTGGGAAGATCTTGAATGAGGAACTGTCTCATCTAAGATCAAGGCTCACTCTATAGTATTCTCAAAAAGACAGATGGTGAGCCATAAGCAGATGTATGGCGTCACTCCATATCATCTCAATAAATGTGTATTCAGCATCTAAGCTATGCCAGGCAATGCCACAAGGAAATGGCTTCACCATTAGTGACCCAGTAAGCCTTTTACTCTCTTGGAGGAACAGTTAAGTGTGTAGAACAGTTCAGGGTAGAGGTTCTTTGTAGAACCAGCTAGGAAGGCCCTCTTTGAGTGTCTGTGTATCATTGCACCTGGACAACAGACGAATGTGTGTATGCATGACATACTTCTCTGACCCATAATATCAACTCAACCACATGTTCTGAGAAATGAGAACACAAGTGATGATCCATAGTAGAAAAGAAGTATTAAGTGATAGTCCACAATTCACACGAATCTATTTCATCTTTCCAGGGATGAACAGAGTTCTAGATAGAGGCTACTCTATTAGCTGGGATCTTGCCCCATCCAAGAAGAACGTGGGGTAGGAATGATAAACCTCTGTTATTTTAAGTCAATGAGATTGTGAGGTCATTTGTTGCTGCAGCATAACCTGGCTGAGCATCTGTACTGATAACTCACAGGCGCAAATGAGGTAGGTAACTATGCTTTCCTTTTTGCCATCTACGTGCCTGAGGTCCGACGGCCTTGAGAATAGAAACTTGGATTTCCAGGTGGAACAAGTTGGGCTTTGGTTAACAGGTAGGTAGCCAGACTCTTGGGGTAGAGTCACGGATACCTATTTAGTTTCTGGCCATCTTGGAAAAGGCCACTGTAAGGAAAAGTCTTCTCTCAATGAAAGACAGTGGTATGGCAGTTGCTTAAGTGGCCTCCAAGGAAATATCAAATTCAGAGAGAGACCACTGCCCATGCCATCACAGTAAATCAGTGTGTGCAGCCCTGTGCTGATGCCCTATAGATTAATCTGACCCTCAACCTAATGAAACAAAGAGCTATGAAGTAAAGCTTTGGAAAGACAAAGGGGTTGCTCCTCTCACCCAGGAAACACCACCCACGATGGCTTCCTAGATGTGTGGGGCACTGAGGGCATCAGAGCCTCTGATGGTGATTCTTTGGACAAGCTCTGCTGAGCTGCAACCTATCACAGAACACCATGGACTCTTTTACTTCCTCAACGTTGTACTGCAGTTCCTTTTTAACATGTCTGTCTTTCTAGGAAACTGAATTATTAGGTGGTTTTATGTTATAGATGGTTCTATATTATTTTAAGGGTCACACAGAGTTTAGACAAACAGAAACATTCATTGAAGTATTCCGTGTATGAATGAATCCCCTGGCTCACCAGTGTATGAATCTGGAGAACATGGGGTTGGACTATCCACCCTGCACCGGTTTTGGGAGCTCTGGATTTTAATAGCATGCTAAGACTCCATGGCCTTCCTTTCAACAGCACCTGTCCTGGGAACTCTTGACTTACAAACAAAACAGCTGCCTTTGGCATTGTGTTCAGGAAGTGGCTCCCAGCTGCCAGAAGCCCTTGATCCTCGGAGAAACAGCCTGGCCTCTGAGTTGCAAAGGGCATATGCACCACAAAGTACTTTCTATTTCATATAATATGTAGTGACATAGGGTCACAGCAGGGAACCTTTGCTTAGGCCATTGTTAATGCCAGATTTGATTTGGCTGAGAGCTTTCCCTGAGGGCTGCTTCTTGCATGTCATCCTCAATACAGGGCTGTGACATTTCACATCCGGAAAGACTGGTCCCGAGATAGAACCTTCATTTGAATTCCTGAAGTTGGAGAAGGTAATAGGCAGTTGATCAGCTCTTCACGTGGAGCCTGGAAGATGGGATCAGCTTTGACTGTATCTGGTCTGCAATCTGGAGGAGACAGAGGTCCAGGGAGCACCACTCAACTGTTCCAAGGCAGAATGGAGGCATCGCCATGGCTAAGTCTCAAGAAGCAAACGTCTGCTGTCCACTGTTTCTACAGGTCCATCTCAAGTGCTGTTGCTTCAGGTGCCTTTGGACGTCAGCAAGCACCAGTTACCACCCTCTTTTCCCTAATCAGGATTCACTCACCGCACTTCTTGGGCAGCCAACCTGGCGGGTCACCATCCAACCATACTAACACAGAGGACGCTGCAGAGCCCCAGTTCCCACAGAAGCAACTTAGTACTGGGAGAGGGAGCAGGTGGCTAGTGACTGAAGGGAAGGGCTTGAGAGAGAAGAGCAAAGACTTGGGAATGAGAAGAAACAAGGGAAAGGGACAAAACGAAAGGCGAGCATCAGCATGAAAGGAGCCACAGTGAAGGAGCTCAGTGATCCTCAGGATAACTGAGAGGAGGCCAGAATGTGCGGTTCCACAGATGACTGCCAGCACTGTCCCATGAATGTCCCCTTGCTCCTGGGTTTCTGGCGTAGGACGTGGCCCCTGTCATCCACTTAGATACTGAGGCTGGTACCTTAGATCCCTTCTCTCCTCCTCCTAACAGCTAACCACTTATTAGAATCTTGCTGATTTTGCCTCCTAACTGTTCTAAATTCATCTCTGCCGCCACTCCTCTGGTTCAGAAGTCATCTGTGGCTTAGACTATGGTAATAACATCCTAATTGCTCTCCCTGTTTCTCTCCAAAGTCAATAAAGATTTGTAGGGTGAAAAGTGCATCAAGGCTGGGGTTTAAAGGGTTATGAGTTCTATACTTGGGAAACCCAGCAAGCAACCTTTCTCCCACCTACTGAAAACACAGATGTCTGTCATCAGCAACCACGCTGCCCACAAGAGTCAGACAGTGCCACCCAGCCTCTCTGTGGGATGTGACCCAACTCTTACCTTTTCCTTAGATCCCAGAGGGCCTGACTTCTGATCTTCTACTCTTTGCTTCTGCCCTGTTTTGCTGTTCTCTACTCTAGGCCGATCAGAAGTAAGTCTTCTGACCTGAGGCATGACTCACCTGGCTACCATGATCACTGGGCAGGGAATCCCATAAGAGTGGTAGGCAGTGCTACTGGGGAGGTGGCTCAAGAGAAACAAGCTTGTCTCATTGGAAGGGCAGCTCGCAGAATCAGAGGAAGCGCACCTGGGGAAACTGTCTCCCCAGCTGTGTTAGCCTAGGCGGCTAATGGTCCAGATGGAGTAAAATGGTAGCATAGCACATGGAGTTTAGCTCTGCTCCTTTTCCCCTCAAAACAGCCTCTCCATCTCCCAGCTCTCCCCAGTAACATTCAAAATCAAGTCACAGGCATGCGCCCTTGGGCCCTCCATCTTTAATAAGCTGATTCATCATTTCCTTCTAACCCAGAGGGGTTCGGGAAATGACTGTAACCCATGGTGGCCATGTGGGGTCAAGTTCACTGACACCCAGGTACACAGAGAATGCAAAGGGCTATTCCTTCCAAGTAAAGATGTCAGGTTGTATGGCTTCTGTGAACTAACTGGAGGAAAGGGAAGGATGAAAGCATTGTGTGAACATCTCAAATGCCTACAAATCCACCTTTGAAATAGTTGTTTAAAGCACTATTTCCCCCAACCTACCGAATATTTCAGAAGGGCAGGCATGCCCATAGACCTTCCCCAAAAGCCTGGTGGTATGATGAACAGAATATGCTGACTAACCAGGCTTTATCTTGGTTCTAAAATTTTCACTTGATTCTTTGGGCAAGAATAATGAAAAAGATTTCCTAAAGATAGCGGTGGAGGCCCTCACAGAGGCAATGCGCTCAACTGATGGGGAGGGGCCTCACTTTCCTCTTGGAAAGGTGTGGTCACTGCCAAATACAGCCCACGGTGGACTTCCACAGCGAGACTGGAGAGCTACAGGTGAGTCCTTGGATATCCCTGTAGAGGGCGAAGCAGAAGTGCTGTGTGTCCAAGCGAGATGAAGAACTCCGTCGACACAGAAGTAACCAGTTTACGGAGCCCGTAGACAGGCTCCACCTCATGGATATTTCGTCTCTCCTTCACAGACTCGCCGGAGAGCGGCTGTTCAGCTCTAGGGACCAGGCTGGCCACAGTAAATGCTTGGCCAATGACCCTGCCGTTAAGATAGATCTGCTCTCAAACCCTATCTCTGATACTTTCTATCTACGTCAACATCAACAGTTTACGTACTTTGAGTCCCCAAGTTTCCATCTTTAAAGCTGCGTGAATATATTCTCCTTACAGTATGCGTGTGAAAGACAAATGAAGCATCACAGGCTGAGAGTCACGGGATGTACACCGTGGGTGTGCAATAAAGGCAGGCTTCTTCTAAGCCACCCGCCACGGCATCCTCTTAGCAGCCCAGTTTCCTATCAATATCTCCTGGCCTTTCTCCTTTCTTGCAGCTCCCTCTCCCTCTCCATTAATAATTGCTTCCCTGTCTCCCTTTCTTCTCCATGTGTGTAGTGACATTTTGTGTTTTAATAAATAAAGCTCGCCTGAAGATCAGAAAGTAAAACAATCCCACCGGTCAGCCTTACAGACCAGGTAGTGGTGACACACACCTTTAGTCCCAGAAGTCACACTAGTTTGCCATAGAAATTGGGCAGTAGTGGTGCACCCTTTAATCCCAGCCCTAGGGAGGAATATAAGATTGGAGGAGACAGCTCTCACTCACAGTCTCATTCTGAGATTCCTGGAGACAGGATCGTTATTTCTGACTCAGGTAGAGGTAAGAGCCAGTGGCTGGCTGTTTGGCTTCTCTGACCTTCAGGTTGAACTCCAATTTCTGTCTCTGGACATTAATCATGCTTTACCTGTGTGGATATCTTTCTGCACCCACCCCCACCCTACCTGAAGCTGCTCTGCTATGGATGGCCAGGCTCAGTCTCGCAGGCCTGTACCCCAAGCAGCCGCTTAGCTGCAGACACTTGGTTGAGTGTTTTGCTGTACCTATGTTAAAGCCCTTAATCATTTCATTTGCATCGGGCCTTGAAAATTATGTAGTTGCTTGGTGGAGATGAGTCAAATGTTTTTGCAGGTGTCTGGCTCCTCTTTTTATAATGGTCCTCGGCAAGAAGCTCTCAAGAACCTGGCATGGCAGAAGGGCCTTGAGTGTCACTTGGTTCTGTGTCAGAAACTTTTAACTGAATTTTGCTGTTTAATCCCCATCTTACCAGTGCAGAATGGAAGCTCTGTCATGCTATTTGCCTAAAGCCACACGGCTGGCAAGCAGACTCTGAATCAGATGTGCTTGAGGCCAAAAGCTGAGTTTTCTGACCCTTCTGCCCTAAGCAAATCTCTAGCCAGGAGGGCTGATGCAGGTGGGGAAGGCTGGGCTTCCTTCCCCTCCTCGGTATAATTAGATAAACTTCATTTGCATGTATCACTGGAAAGCTATTAATTGACAAAATTCTCCAAAGGAAAGCCTACCACATAATTTCTGAAGGGATTTCTCAGAGTAGGTCTCACGGTCACAGCCCTTGCCGATGTAATTAGTCTGCAGCTCGGCGGTGACCTGGAGGGAAGACACGGCACCATCACACGTCTCCAGGTGGATGCTGGGGAACAAGGGCATACTCCCCGAGCCAGGCTGGTATTCAATCCTTTTGGTCCAGTCTGAATAAACAAGAAGATTAAATCAGTTACAGTCAGTCCTGCTAGGCCACTTGTTTTGAAAAGACGAATTCGTTCCAATAAATCATTTGTTTCAACAAATAGATTAGCAAACAGTCTGAGGATAATGGAAATTTTACATTTGCTGCATTAAAGATCTCACCCTACCCCAAGGAAACAGCAGGTGAACCAGAAGGCTGTTCCCAGCTGCACAGAGCCATAGGAGACTATACGGAATACATATATGTATACACCTTGGTCATCTACCTGCTTCTCAGTTTACTATGTATTGTGGGAAAAACAGAATGAGGCACAGCATTAAAAACCATCAGTGATGCATGGAAAAGGCAGAAAGAAAAGCACACGCACATCTCATTCAAGAATTACAAGGAGACTAAGTCACTTGACCTTGAAGATGCCTGGCATTTGCTGGTGGAAGTGAATGGGAGCACGTGGAGTTTGTGTGTCACTGTGCAATGGTGGGAGCAGGGTCTGACAGGGACGGAAAGTGGGACCGATGGTGTGGGTGGGCTGAGGCCTGCGTTCTCTCCTTTTCCCTTTTATGTGAATTACTGGAGACATTTAGAGAGCTGCGTCTTACCCTGTCTCCACTATTTTATCACGTTCGATGTTTATTAGGAACATATGTATTTTATTTCCAAACAAAAGGAAGCATGGTTCTCCAAGGCTTACACGAGGTTACAGAGGAGAGTGGAGGGATCCTCACACATTCAAAACTGTGATCAAGTCTAGATGATTGCGCTGTCGTCACGGCTTTTCAGTAGGAAAATAATTGTGAGGTGATAAAGCATTGAAGAGAAGCAAGAGTCACAATCAAAACGGCAGCACAGAAGAACAGAGCAATCACAGAGAATAAACACTGAGCAGGTTCAAGGGGGAATTGATTGACAGATAATAGCAGCAATCGAAAGCCAGAGCCAGGGATTCAGGACAAAGCAAGCTTCCAGAGACTGTTAATGCATGGTCCCTGGCGGTAATCAGAGTTCCATAATGCAAGGGTACCTCTGAGAGGCTGTCTCACTGCTCTCCACTGTACTCAAAAGCTGAAGGGTGAGTGGAGTCAGTGCAGGATGAAAACCATGGGTGCAATGAGGTGACAAGTCCCAAGTCTTTGTCCTGTAGAACATCATTAGATGGTAGCCTTTTGCCAACTCTAGTTCTAAATGGAAACCTATGAAATATCTGATGTCACCTGTATTTGTGGGGCTTTATGTCACTGTGCAGCCACCAGGCACATGAGTCCCTAGTGGGACACTGGCATCCATCAAAGAGATGATACATGGAGAAAGTTGGCCTTAGGGACCAGCCAGGTGGTTTCCTTTCCTGATGAGCCATTTGTTCAGTGTTTCTACCTGCCACACCATGCCACACATGGGTGCAAGAGTGAAGGAATCAGGAATGTGGTATAGGAGGGATCTTCTGTATTTTGTGTTGCTTTCATTGGTTAATAAAGAGACTGCCTTGGCCTATAGGATAGGCCAGCCCTTAGGTGGACAGAGAAGACAGAACGGAAGGCTGGGGAGAATGGAAGATGCCAGATGCCATGATGCTCCTACCCGAGATGGATATAGATTAAACTCATGCTGGTAAGCCACGACAAGTGGTGATACACAGACTATTAGAAATAGGTTAGTTTAAGATGTGAGAGTTAGCCAAGAAAAGGCTAGTGATAATGGGCCAGGTAGTATTTTCACGTGGTTATTTCAGGTATAAGTTAATGGGACCAAAAGCAGACCAGCGGCTGGGAGCTGTGAGTCACGACAAAACACAGCCCACTCCTCTTAGGTGCTGGGAACACAACCTGCACCTCTTATTACAGGAGTGAAAGAGAGGGGGATGATCAATGAGGCTGTGTTGCCTTCAGGAGAAGGGAGGCAAAGCGCCTTTAGGTCGAGTGTCCGCAGCTGAACTTGAGACCTGAATGCTAAAGACTGATGTGCTCCACTTGGTGTAGTGGCAGCAGGATCTTGGTTTGGCTGGGAGTTCCTGAAAAGGTTCTAAAGGCTTCTAAGCTGCAGGCACCACCTCATCAGCACAGTAGGGACATGAATACAAGTTGTGCAGAGCTGGGGTGAGTGTTACAATGTATTCCTGCATTTAATGGGGTTCTGATTGAGGTTTTCCAGTGAGGAATGCCTGTTCATAGCTGATACCTAACATGTTCTAAATAACCATGTAACACTCATGGCTCCCATGTGAATCGGCTGCTTTTGACAGAGATTATTAAGTCACATCATGAGTGGAAGTTACACATTATGGTTCTGAGGGTCAACCTCAGGGAACTGACAATGGGAGGCTGTTCTCTTGAGCAGATCGAAACCCACAAGGGGAAAATATACCCAATCACAGGCTCAAGGAACTGAGACAAGGCCATCCTATTACCCCCACTAAGACCTCTGCGCCCCAACTGGGGTCCGAAGTCCCCAGTCCTTCCCAAGAACAAACCATAGAACAAAGGCAAAGGAAGCTTTTGTCCGAGAATCATGGAATTCTAAGAAGCCATCCACAACTAGTTAGTAATGTGTCCCAGAGACAGAAAGGTTTCTGTGGCTGTGTTAGATCATGCTGTTTCCTCTCCATGGTCTCCCCTTCCTTCCTGCCACATCCTCCATGCATCCTTCTGAGATCTCTTGTCTAGGTAGATACCTCCATTATTCTTCTTCAGGGCTCGTCACATTCTCATCAAATATTAGGCCCTGAGTCTGGGAGGTGACTGAGTCATGTTGCAGGCCCCTGGTCCAGATACTTTCAGCAAAGGAAAGTGCTCTGAATCTCCCAAGACAGCACACGGAAACTATCCACCTGTGGCTTGTCACCCTTAGTAACTATAAATTCCTTAAGAGCAGGGTTGCAATGGTTACTTCTGAGTTCTCCACAGCTAGCTCCTTCCACAGGAAATATTTGCCAGGAGGGTCTGGAGAAGGCTGGAGACCTCACTGCTGCAATGGCAGCCCATCTTGAGCCCCAGCCAGAGTCCAAAGCCCATCCCTAACTCCCTGTTGCTGCCCCATCCACCCCATCTTCATCCTTTAGACCCATCCCTCACCACAGCAGCACAGAACTCATTTGCTTTTCTGCTTTTGGGAAAGCATTTGGTCCATAGCTGACAATGGGGAATCTGCTTCCCTCCAAATAGGCTATAGCATCAAGGGGATGGCCTGCTTTCTCCCTTCCCGCTCCCCTGGGTTCTCTCAGTGAGTTACAAATGGTTTTGTGAAGGGGACTTTGTGAGTCTGGCCGCATGAGTTGAGGGTCTTCAGGTGTAAGAGTCCTCCCCTACATGGACTTTGGTCACAGAGCTCACTCCATTTATCCCATTGGCTTTGAGGCCATCTTTCTGATTTAGATATCAGAATGGATGAGAAATCCCATCTCAGATATCACAAAAAGAGAGCAAATAGAGCAGAAACTAAATTGTGACATAAAGCCAGTGGAAGGCTGGTGCAGCAGCCTCTGGACAGCCCCTTGGTTGGGAGGGCTGGACCCTCTTCTGGCCAGTATGGAAAAGTCAGGTACAAAAAAGCTTTGAAAGTAGCACATTGCCAGTTGCTTTGTTGACCTCCCAGGGCTTGTTTTTGAGGGTTATGAGGAACAGGCGAAATTGCCACTATCCACTAAAAGAAATCGATGAAGCTTTCCAAGCCAACTTCCTTGAGAGAGTAGGGAGCTTACACAAACATCTCCAACTCTTGCAAAAAGAGGCTGAGGAGGGCTTTAGAGAGACAAAAGGAAGTCATCACATCCAGCTTTTGCCACACGACATGCCTAGACCTCCTCTTTGTCCAGCAGGTGAGAGAGCTCAGTGTTTAAAAATAGGTCCCTCGGTCCAGCCCTCCTGGTATCAACCCCAATCCTACCACCTGCAATGGAACTTCAAGGAAATCATCTGCACTTCCAGAGGCTGAGTGCTTTCCATAAATTTGTAACAACTACTCAGAGTTTAGGGAGAGGGAATTAAAAACAGGGTTTTGCACCATCAAACATGGGGGCAGCTTGAAAGAAACATTGCTGTTAATTTACCACTTATTAAATAATACGCCAGGAAGTGATTATCGGTCAGTTCATCCACCAAGCAGTTCTACATCTGCACTTTTATTTAATCCTCCCTGGGACCCAGCATGGGGATGTTATTGCCTTAATTGCACAAATGAGGAAGCTGACAGCTGAAAATTGGTGTGACTTGCCCAGGGCCACACAACTCTTTTGCAGAAGTTCCCTGCTGAGCCTGAGAATTCACCAGGAGTTTTTGCAGATTCATTTTTAAAGACCTATTTGCACTGGTTTCTTAAAGGGACAGTCCTGTCATTGGCAAAGGACCAAAGAGTGTGGTTGGCTTCCGCCTGACTTTGAGGCAGTTGGTAAATTCACGGTCTCTGGAATGATAAGACACGCATGAGAGTAGTGGCAGTGGTAGCCCTCTCTATTGGGTTTCATGCACACCCATGGTCAAAACTGAGTCTGTGGAAATGGCAGTGGTTCTCACTTCTGAAAAATCCCCAGGATCAGTGAGGGAGATTTTGCAAAAGACTTGTGTGGCCCTGGGGAAGTCATACCAATTTTCAGCTGTGGCTTCATGAGACCTGGGGAACCATTCTTATATAGAAAACTGGAGAGATTTGGACTTGAATCTCAACTTCTCCAAATGCAGACACGTGACCTTAGCAAAGCCGCTGACACCTCATGGCCTCTGTTGCTTCATCTGAAATGATTCCATCTGTAGCTTGACTGATTATGAGCCTTGAAAGAGCCAGTGCAGCCTAAGGGCCCATCCAGGGACCTTCCCATGAGGACCTTACTTCTGGGGTCACAAGCTTCCCAAATGTCTCTGAACATCCTCCTTGTAAACATATTCTTGTTGATCTGGAAAGGATCTAGATGCTGGTTTATAACTGATTCAATTTTTTTTCTTTTCTTTTTTTTTAAGACTTATTTATTTATTATGTACACAGTGTTCCACCTCCATGTATGCCTGCAGGCCAGAAGAGGGCACCAGATCTCATTACAGATGGTTGTGAGCCACCATGTGGTTGCTGGGAATTGAACTCAGGTCCTCTGGAAGAGCAATCAGTGCTCTTAACCTCTGAGCCATCTCTCCAGCCCCTCAATTTTTTTTCTTAAGTGAACAGAAAGAAGTCGACTTCCTGCTGCTTTAATAACGAGGCCTAAATTACTCTGCCAGTTTTCTTGAAGATGCGAAGAGAGGCATGGCATTGGGATTTAAACTCCTTTCTGCAGATTAAGGATTTGGAAACATGATGATTTTATTAAAATTCTTGCTAAGTTTAGGGCTCACACATTTTCTTACTGGGAGACTAGTCACCTAAAAACTTCACATTCAGTGCCTCGAGTGGAAAAAAAAGCAAATCAGAGATTTCCAGAAAGCATGGGCTTTGTGGCTTCTCTACCAAGACCTGGCCTCTGGGAATGGCACAGAAGGATGGGAGGGTCAGGCACAGGCTGGGCTAGACAATCTATGCATGCCTGGATGCCTCTAGCTCCTCCCAGTCTCAGTTCTTGGCAGCTGAAGGATCATCAGGTCTCTGGGGAAGATGCTGGATTCCTATAAACTGGGAATCAGCTGGATATTGGGACACTGGGGAATGGGAAGGCAAGAAAGGAGTTCCCTGATAGGTCGGAACAGAAATCTTTCAGTGTTTTCTCCAAGAGAAACTTAGTAACTTGGATTTGAGCACCAAGGGTCTCACTCTGCAACCAGGAGAAGCTACCATGGTACCAAGCAGTGGCCATCTTGTGCATCCAGACTGGGACAGTGGGTAAGGAAGGAGTAGGCTTCAGCGGTTAAGTGAAAGTCAGAGGGTGAATGGTGCGTAAGAGATTTAGATTTCATTTCAGGGCCAAGGAGGAGACATAAATAGGCATTTTCATGTCCTTTCTAAATAAACAAAGGGGTAGGACCCTCTATCCGGCACAATTTGGTCAACTTGCAGAGTGTCATCTCTGCATCTGGACAGTTTAAGCTCCGGGTCTGCTATCTTGTGCTCTTGGATATAAGGGATGACTCACTGGACTCCTCTGAGTTTCATCTCTTTCACTGGACAACGAGGATCACTAAATACAGTTTCTCTGTGTTTGAACTATATTTGGAGGCCAAACCCAAGAGTGGAGGCTATTGCTGCTACAATCATCATGTGCATTCCTTTCTTGTCATTATTCCACCTGTTGTGAACTTGCTAAGCTCCTACTGTGTACCAGACAGAACCTGGGTGATGGGGGACAGAGTCCTCACCTTTTACTTTCAGGAGAGCCACAGTCACCTGCCAGCTTAAGGTGACAGGAACAACAGATAGACAACAAGGAGCAAAGAGCAAATTCATACTGCTGAGGACACTCACAGGCTTCCTGGAGGAAGCAATAGAGTTTAATCCAGGTTGTTACCATCAGTGTGTATGGCCAACACATCAGGATACAATTGTTGCAGGAGCCACACCATGGGACACCCCACTCTCTAGGACCTTCACAGTGGGACAAAACCCTGGGTCCCTTCCCAGCTCCCTTGGCTTTTCTAGCCAGCCAGCAGGAGAGTTTCCTGAAAGTAGGCTCCCCCAACAGCCAACCCCTTCCACTGGACCCTGCAAGCTACTAGTCCCACCCTGCCCCCAAACCCGCCTATCCTCCTGCAACCTCAGTGGAACTCTGAAACACAGCTTTCTCCAATACTGAGGGGACTTAAGAGGTGAGCCAACAGCCATGTGGTGGGACACCCCACTCTCTAGTTCCTCCACAGTGAGACAAAACCCTGGGTCCCTTCCCCAACTCCCTTGGCTTTTCTAGCCAGCCAGCAGGAGAGTTTTCTACAGATAGGCTACCCCATTACTAAACCCCATCCACCGGACCCTGCAAACTTGTAGCCCCATCCCACCCCTAAACTCACCTATCTTCCTGCAACCTTGGTGGAACTCTGAAACACA
>JAQHUG010000001.1:17126882-17188458 GCA_028555095.1 Dicrostonyx torquatus | reverse complement strand
ACCTACCTCAGGATGCAGCAATACCACTCTGTTCAACTATGTTAATAGCAGCATTATTTGTAATAGCCAGATCCTGGAAACAACCTAGATGCCCCTCAACTGAAGAATGGATAAAGAAAGTGTGGCACATCTACACATTAGAGTACTACTCAGCAGTAAAAAATAATGACATCTTGAATCTTATATGCAAATGGATAGAATTAGAGATGAATATGGTATGTACTCAGTCATAAGTGGATACTAGCTAGAAAAAAAAGATATTGAGCCTATAATTCATGATCCTAAAGAAGCTAAGTAATAAGCTTAATTAATTACCTTAAGTAATAAGGTAAGCCATAAGAAAAACATATATAGGTCCACCTGGAAAGTAAAAACAGTCAAGATCACCTGACTGGGGGAGAAGGAATAGTGGAAGGATGGGAGAAGGGGAGGGATGAGGAGAAATTGAGGGAATGAAATAGTCGAGAAGGAGGAAGGACAGAGATGAGAGCAAGGTAAGAGATATCTTGATTGAGGGAGCCCTTATGGGGCTATCAAGAAACCTGGATCTAGAGAAATTTCCAGAAATCCACAAGGATGACCCCAGCTAAGACCCTAAGCAATAGAGGAGAGGGGGCCCAATCTTGACTTGCACTGTAGTCAGACTGATGAATATCTCAAATATCACCATAGAATATTCATCCAGCGACTGATGGAAACAGAGGCAGAGACTTGCATCAGAGCACTGGACTGAGTTCCCAAAGTCCAGTTTGATGAGTGAGAAGAATGAGAATATAAACAAAGAGGTCAAGACCATGATGGAGACACCCACTGAAACAGTTTACCTGAGCTAATGGGAGCTCACCAACTCCAGATGGAGAGGGAAGGACAAGCATAGGACCAAACTAGTCCCTCTGAATGTGGTTAACAGTTTCATGGCTGGGGCAGACTGAGGGGCCAACTGGAAGTGGCACCAAGATTTATCCCTACTGCATGTGCATGTACTAGTTTTTTGGGAACTTATTATCTTTGGATGATATCTTGCTCAGTCTAGATATAGTAGGGAGGGCCTCAAACCTTCCCCAAAGCAATGTGCCTTATCTTTTCTGAAAAGTGGATTGGGGGGGGGTGGGATGGTATGTGGAGGGAGTTGGAGGAGGAGTGGGAGTGGGGGTTGGGGTGGGTATGGATAATGAGATAAATATATTTTTTTTTTAAAAAAAAAAAAAAAAAATGAAAAAAAAAAAAAACATAAAAAAAAAAAAAAAAAAAAAAAAAAAAAAACCAGTTGTTGCAGCTGATGTTGCTATCCACCCAGGTTCCCCAGGGTAATGAGTGACCCCACATAGAAGGAGTGATGTCTCTAAACAGAGGATGGCAGAAACCGCAGACGAGGTACTTCACTGTGTCTTCCATGGGAAGGAAAAGTAAGGGACAGTAGCACATGTGGGCTAGCCTTGGCTAGTCAGGGAATGTTTAGAAGCCTCTTGGGTACCAAGGCTGTGCTAAGTGGTGTGGTAACCATGTCCAGGTTAGGGCAGGCAGAAGGTTGGCAATAGTGTGTGGGCCAAAGTTTAAGGTAGGCTATGGCTTGATTGGTTTACATTTTACAGGTTAAGCAAACCCTAAATTTCAAATCACCAAAATACAGAAAATATAAGATGCAGTTCATATCATATTGTGGAATCAGCAGAAAGCCACAGGATAGAGGAGAACTCCAATATGGCTCTCCCAGGGTGGTATAAGTTCAAGCGGTGTGATGTAGGTAGAAAAAGATTTGCTATTCACCCAACTCTGGCAATAACAGCCTGGCACTCCCTGGAGAGTGTGTACAAGCTAGAGGCCCTGCGATGAACATGGGCTAGAAAGGAGTGTTAGAGGCAGGTGACCAGGACCGTGAGTGTTGACCTGGGAGAGAATTCTTTGGTGTATACAAAACATTCTCCCAAGGTCTATATGGAAGAGAGTTGCAAAACCAGGCTTCCGAGATTTGTGCATTCTCAGAATCCCCTCCCCTTGTGGCTTCTTGGAATGAGTTTCTTCCTCAGCATCTGGGCTTCACTTTGGGCAGGGCCAGGAGATTGGGAGATTTTATGGTACAGAATGAGCAGCTTGGTCCTGAGTTCAGACACTACCTCCTGTACTTATCAGCTGCCACACCACTGGCAGGCTACAAGACCTTTCTGTGCCCCCATTTCTTCTGCAAAATGGGGAGAGATTGCAGCTGTTCTCACAAGGCTTTTGTGTACCAAGATGGTACCAGTTAGAAGCTTGGCATGGCTCAGGAAATATCAGCTTTCTTTATTAGCTTCTGGAAGCTGGTACCTTCTCCTGAATCCATAGGAACCTGAAGGCAGACTGTTATCTTTGCAACCAGCCCTCCAGAAAGGTGAGGAGCGCTATTCTCAGGTCGGGTCCTAAGAGCCCCGTGAAGAAGAAGAAGCCTTGGAGGAAGCTGAGCTGGCCAGAGGGTGTGAGACTGCCCGGGACTCCTACAGCCAGTCAGAGGCCAGCTGTCACACTGAATTGACCTGAGCCCTAAACTAGACTTCAAAAAGCATTCCTTGCTTTTCTGAGTTGATTTTCTTTTACTACCTCATCAACCACAGTCCTGGGTCTTCCTCTGTCGAGGCAGGAGTTAGTGTCACTGAAGAGTCTAGAATGTGGCAGGGCATGAAATGTGAACTACTGCTTAAAAGGGCCCCTGCTTGGTTGACTGGTTAGCTGTCACTCTCTTTAAATTCTTAATGATTTAAATTCCTAATGATTTTAAAACAACAGGGCCCTGGTTTCCATTTGCACCAGAACACACAAATGACATGATTGGTCCTCTTTGCCAGCTTCCATTGGTCCCATTCTCTAACCTTTCTAAGCCTTGGTTTCTTCATCTGTAGAATGGGAACATTAAATAACTGTCTCAGAGATAGGCACCAGAGCATAACTGCTAAGACGAGGGTTTTGAAGGCAGCTCTGGTGTGATCTCAGCTCTGCTCTTTACTCCTGGGGGCAGTCATTTCCTTCTCTGTGTGAATTTATTCACACAAACACCTAGTTCAGAGTCAATTATAGTGTTTATATGAGATAATAAATGCCAACCACTTAGCCCTGTGCCTGATATGCATAGGCACATACATTCTGGTGTCTGAGTGCTAAATTATTTGCCTTTCTCTTTTCCAATTAAAAACAATTACACACAGAAACCATTTAAAAAGAAACACAACACAAACTCTGTGAACTCAATTACAAACATAAGGAGTCCCCTCTCTTACTTTATGACTGACCCTTTGCCATTTGCTATATTTTATTTTAGCAACGACATTTTTACTACCTTTTAATTCCTACTAAAAGAGATAATTAACTACCAAAGCAGAGAAGGGGGGTGGCACGGATCTCTGTGCTGAGATCTCTGGTTAAGCCTCAGGCCATGCTCTTTCTGGTCCCTCTGTCTGGTTCTTGTCCTTCTGCTCTCAGTTCCTAGGTGGCTCTGGAAAGGAAACTTCTTAGGTTGGCCTTGGTGGAGAGTCTTCCCCACCCCCACCCATCCCCTGCTCCTGAGAAATAATTATTTACCTATTTGTTTATGTTCCCACCCCATTCTAGAGTCAGATCAGTATGTCTCACATTGAGTAAGCACTCAAAAGTTATCTGTAAAATAGGTGGTCATGTGTATTACTCAGGATGCATGCACATATGCGTGCATGCATGTACACATGTATATGCTGCAATTTTTGCTGCCCAATGTATTACTATCCTTATGGTTTGACATCTCTCTAACTCCTAGTCAGCTACTAAATGACAGGCTAGAAGGATTCTAGACACCCTCAATGCTGTGCATGTGTGTGGAAGGGTGAGAGTGTGTACTAAAATTATTATAAACTGCTTTAATGTTAGAAACCTCATTGTATTCTCAACCACATTTAGTATCTTTATATATTCCCAATGAAGGCCAGATGAAGTAACTCAAACTTTGTCTTGCTCTGACATTTTCTCCAGCTTCCAGGGAGCAGAGGGGATTTCATCCTGTCCCTGATCAACACCGTGATTACTGGCTTTCCTGTCTTAACCTGCAAATGTCACAACCATCAGCAACACCCATCAGCAGATACTTCCAGCTCATTCTAGTAGCACTGGGAAACTTCAGGAAGCTTCCTGCCCAGAAGCCAGACTTTTACTAAGCCCCCTTTCCTGGCTTGTCACTGTCACCCTGAAGAACTTGTGCCACCAGGTCAGGATGTGCTGCAATGGCTTTCCTCACGTCTGCCTCACCCTGTAGAGTGTCGGGGAAAGGGCATGTTCCAGAACAGGCTGCTCACTTGCTCTTGCCTGGACCCAGGCCCTCAGCTGCTTGCTACCGGTCTACCAAGACCAGATCTACAGTACTTCCACAGAGCAATTTCATTGTTTTTCAGTCTAAGAATAGCAACAGTCTGGGTTGTATCTTTGCCATTCATTCCTGTTTTGGAGAAACTTGCTTCTCTTACTGCTTCATGATGTGCTGGGCCATGGCTGATTGTGAGAAACAGCAGCCCTTCCCTGAAGATATCTTGAGAAGGTCTGCTTTAAATTGTACCTATCTGGATTATTTCCTAAAACCTATTTCTCAGCCCCAGTTTTAGAGCATCACAACATTTTATGCTATACATCCAGGGCTCCTTTAGAACCTACTAAACCTGTACTATGGTTTAGGTGGCTCCTAAAGCCTTATGGCCATTATCTTTTCTCACCTGGACCAACTACTATAGTAACCTCTTTACTTCTCTTTGTCCCTCTGTCCTAAACTAGACACCATTATCCAACTAAAAACTCCAATTTCTTTTCTGTGACTAGCAAGTCCAGACTTTGCTTTCTCTTCAGAATTTACATACCACACACGTCTCATCATTGTGCTTCTCAGATTTCTGTCTGTAGACTTCATGGGATGGTGGCTGGCTTTAGGATCGCCCCCCAAAACTTTTATAATTCTTCTTTTAATAGCCTGAGAAGATTGCAGTAGAAAAGGGTTTCTTGATGGGGGAGGAAGAGAAATAAGTAATTTGAACTGGTCTTTAAAAATGCTCTGAATGCATAAATAGAATTGGAAATCCAAGTCTAGACAATATTGGGCAAGAAGTTCCCTCACAGGAATGAGCTTTGGCCACAGAGGAAGATCTGAGGAAGATCCACACCTGGTGAACAGGGACTAAGGGAATTCTGTAGACTGGACACTGGCACAGCAGTGTAGGACAGCTTATCAAGGGACCCAGAGAGAGGTTTTCCTTCCCTTCTTTCCACCATACAGGGCAGCACATGGGTTATAATCTCATAAGAACCATAGATACCACACAGGGTTGCTGTGATAGTCTAGAATATGCCTTCCTGCCTCCAGTAAGGCTACACACCTCTGTCCCTATTGAATTGGAGTTAAGAGACATGATTGGCTTAACTGTGAAACAACAGTGGATAGTTCTGAAGGGAGAGCTTTTAACAGGCTACGAGTACCGTGGAGAAACCCTAGGTCCCCAGTATTCCTGGGTAGAATGCAGTGGAGAGAGCCATTCAGCTACTAAGGAGGACATTGCTCTCCAGTGTCACTATTAGATTTGGTCAAGATGGATAATGGAAAAGGAAGGACTTTCCAAAGTTGGAGCCAGAAATACTACAGAACAATGTGTGTAAATGCACCCAGAATTTGGAGTCAGGGCTCCTGCACAAGCTCTCCTTTTTTCCCAGTAGGCAACTTCACAACCTTTGTATGATTGGGTTGCATTAGTGTCATGTAATATTGATGGACAGTGTGGACTTACTTCCTTCCCTGTCCTGAATGAAACTGGTCACTGGGTACCCCGCTCCTGGATTCTGTGCTGTATATTGTATCCGTGTACAGTAAATAGCATGTTCTCTTTGGATCACAGGTCTCCAAACAGAAGTTTTCCTCTTTAGACCTTATGGACATCATAGCTTTGGGCGGTAATCTGAGGGACTTTTGAAGATCCTAGGGAGGGCATAGATGTATTTTATAGTTATAGAGAGAGATCACTGGTGATAGAGAGGGGTCTGCAGAGATTGGATTATTACCTGTAACTTTGGGTTTGGTTTGTGGCTTGACCAGTGGAGTGTGGGTAGATGTGACAGTGGACAGTTCTTTGAAGAAACTTTTGTAAGGCAAAGTGGGTTTCTATTCACTCTTGGTGGTTTCTGAATCTACCAAAAGAACTGTATGCACCAGACAGGCTTCTGACCAGTGAAGAATCTAGGATGGGAAGACGGAACAGACGCCCAGTCCCCCGGTGATGTGGATCACTGCTGCAGACCAACACATTTGCCACACACCACAGAACACAAGTAACAGTGAGGGGTAAAGAAGTCCATGTGAACTTCGGACACTTGCTACACAGCACAAACTAGTGGACACTGGTGAACACATCGGGATAGTCCAGGCAAAGGAGTCACCTGGGGTTGGATCATGTTAGAGAGAGGAACCTTCTAAGGTAAACTGGTAAAAATAACTCTGAAAAACTCAAGTTTGAAATCAAGTCTACACATCCTGGTCCCAGGAGGGACTTCTAAAATGGGTCTATAATGGCATGGAGAGAATTCTGGGGGTCAGTAGACTTGGGTGGAACTAGAAGGTCAAGATATTAACCCTAGTGGAAATGGATCCAGGTCAAGCTGGCTAAATATTACCATTGGTCTGTTTAGAAGACAGTCTGGAGGGGTCTGAATCAGTAGCTCTGTAGATGGTGATATGGAATATTTGTGATTATTTAGTGCCAGAATGCTGTGGGGGTCTTATTCTATGGAGCAGGCTCAGTTACTTTTAACTTATCTTGTAGCTTCTCTCCTGTGGGTTGGAGGAAAGAAAATGGGCTACAACCTGTCTCTTTCTGACTTTGCTTCCCCAAACTCCAAGGTTTAAAGGAGACAGATAAAAAATCCCTTTGGGACCTTACCTTGAGTTTTCTCCCCACCTTGCTGTGTTCTTGCCTCATAAACTGCTGTTCAGTTAATCAAAAATACAAGTAGATGCTGACTTGAGTCAGGTTGGGCCTCTTAGCATCTTCTACCCTTTGATTGCATTGTCCATCTACCATGTGATTTTCTATTCATTTATCATTGTGACTGTGTGTGTGTGTGTATGTGTGTGTGTGTGTGTGTGTGTGTGTGTGTGTCCTTGGGTGCATGTGCATGGCAAGGTCAGGGGTCAACCTCAAGTGTCATTTTTTTTAGGCACTGCCACTTTGTTTTTTATTTTTATTTTGAGACAGAGTGTCTCATTGGCATAGATTTCATCAGGTGGGGAATCCACCTGTCTCAGCTTTCCCAGCTCCGAGATTATAAGTGAGTTCCACGAAGTGAGGCTACTGGGTGGCTTTTCACATGGGTTCTGGAGGTTGAACTTAGGTCCTCATTATTTCACAGCAAGCAGTTTACCGACTGAGCCATCTCTCCTGGGGACTGTCTGTTCACCTGTGACTGTTGACTCCACAATCAACCATAAACTCCAGAAGAGCGTGGATTGTGTCTATTTTGTTATCTTTGAAATCTCCAGCAGAGGAGAGAGTGCCTGAACTGACCTTGTCCCATAGTTACATTGTTGAATATCTTGGTCGGCACCATAGAAATTTCGCATGATGGATGGAGATAGAGCCAGAGACCCACATTCACATTAGAGCAAGGGACTGAGCTACCAAGGTCCAGTGGAAGAGCAGAAGGAGGGAGAAGATGAGCAAGGATGTCAGGACCGTGAGGGACTGGCCCACCAACTGAGACAGTGTGCTTGATCTATTGGGAGCTCATCAAATCCAGCTGGACCAGGACTGAATGAGCATATTACCAAACCGGACTCTCTGAATGTGACTGCCAATGGGGACTGACTGAGAAGCCAATGATAATGGCACTGGGACCTATCTCTTCTGCATGTATTGGCTTTTTGGGAACTTATTCTATATGGATGCACACCTTCTTAGACCGAGATGGAGGGGGGAGGGCCTTGGGCTTCCCGCAGGGCAGGGTATCCTGCCCCATCTTAAGGAAGCAGGGGGAGGGCGGTGGGGTAGTGGGGGAGCGGGAGGGCCTGGAACAAGGGGAGTAAATGTAAATTTTTCTTTTAACAATTAAAAAAAGTAAAAAAAAAAAAGAAAAAAAGAAAAGAAATCTCCCAAATCTTCCAAGCTTAGGCCAATTTCCAGAACATAGTTAAGTTCTCACCAAGCATGTCAGGAATGAGTGCAATGAGTGCAAGGGCTCATTTGGAAAGGCTCCTGTGCCTCCAGGAATCCCCTGGTCCACTTGCTCGGGTCAAACTTTCCTTACTTCGTGCTCACTGTAGCCTCCCTCATTCTAGTCCTTCTGAATGGAAGATGATGCCATTCTACTTAGGTGGCTTTGTTTTCATTTTGTTTGTTGCCATTCCAGGATCCGTGCACCTGTGCACAGACCCTAGGTAGGTTCTGCAGCGGCTCAGGATGTGCACCGCAGTCAGAGCAGCCACTGGCCTTCCATGTGCTGGACAAGGGAAGCATTCTGTTCTGCACAGACCCCTCATGCTAGGACGAGTGTTCCAATTCTCCAGTAGTGTGCACTCTTGTGAGTGTGGGTGACTCCTCATTCAGCTCCCAACAGCTCTTTCCTTCCTTTCTCTCTGGTTCCATGCTCATTGGAGGGCAGGGGACAAGCAACCAACACTGAAGGACCCATATAGTGTTTAGAACACAGGGCCTTCGGCGTCCCTCTCCTCCACCCTTTGAGTCATTCACCTCTACCTTCATACTTTCCAACAGACTTGGTTTGATGTTGAAGAGAGCCAGACAGTGCAGAGCAGCCCTGGTGAAAGATACTCCTCCCAAGGGGGAAATCATTAACTCAGCCAACCAGGGTACTTTCTCATGGATTTATAGAAATGCTTCTCTCTCATGCCCAATAAACATGAACATTTTCCAGGCAATTTTCTTATCTTGGGAAAAATGCATTATTGGTGTAAGATGGAGCATCTGTTCCTTGAGAATATTTACTTTTATGTCTCCAAATAGCATTTCCAACTGGATGAGAGAGGATGGCTTTCCATGCATGCATTTTCAGTCCTTTTGATACTTGGTGTATATTTTGTCACATTCTAGTCATATAAATCTCATTCGTCTATCAGTTGCACATAGCTTCAAAACTTAATTTTGCACAAAAGAACCTTGTGCAAAATTTAGAACCTTGTTCTAGGTGGCCCAAGAACATGGGACTTAACATTTCACCAGACAATATTCTCAAGTTAGAATCAAATTCTTACATCTTTGGGAAATACGGCCCAAATTGCAGTCTACACGGAGACCGCAGTGTTTATGTGTGTGATGCTGGGAGATGTAACTGCTGGGAGATTCAGCTTTCTCACTGCAGGGGCAGCACTGAGTCATCATACTAATAAAATGGGTATTTTATTATTATAACCATTATGAATAATATTCTTTTATCTTTGTGGAAATGTGTTTATGATTGTGTAATTGTGTGTGTGTGTGTGTGGACTCAGGTGTGCCACAGTGCCTATGGCAGTCAGAGGACGACCTCATGTCACTTTTGCCTTGTACCACTTCTGAGGTTTTGCTGCTCTGTCCTCCAGGCTCTCTGGCTTGCAAGCTCTCAGGGGCTCTCCCATGTCTACCCTCCATCTCCCTACAGGAACACTAGACACAAACCTGGGCCCTACCATGTCCCAGTATATGGGTTCTGGAGATTTAGAATCCAGTTCACACTTGCACAGCCCAGTCTTTAACTACTGAACCGTCCCCTCTGCTCAACTATGAGAAAATTCTGTTGTGGTTACGTATGCTCTACATTTTTTTAAATCTTTAAAAAGTGATCATAAACTCTATAGCTAAAATAGTAGCATTAAAAGTCACAATGGCCCAAATGCCACTTGCCTTGATATTTCCTCCAGAATGCAGAGTGTGTAGATTCACCTGAGAAACATCGCTCTCCTAAGCCCAGGGGTATCTGCTCTGTCTCTGCCACAAGGCCTGGCTGGCATATGTGAGTGCCACTAATGCATCTCACAAAGAGTACTTGGGGATTTGACATTGTGGGTTTTATGCTCTCTTTGGATGCTAGCGAGCTGAAATTCCAACACCTTAGAGGCTGAGAGGGAGCAACATACAGTCAGCATTTGCTTCTGGCTTGCATCCTGGAAGAAAAGCTGGTTTGCTCAAGAAGTTCATGGCAGGTGGGGGGATCTTGTGTCATCATCATTCAAGCCTCCTAGCTAGCAGAAAGGGCAAGTCCCAGTCCTAGCTCTATGTGAACTTGGCTACTATGACCTAGGGATTTGGAATCCCAGGCTGGAGACAGACACTGATGCTGGGACACAGAGGCTAACAAGGCCACCCTGGCATCTGTCCTCCAGCAGAGGCCTTGACACTAAAGCGAGACAAGTAAAGCTTGTTTTAAACTGTGCCTAGTGCAAGGTGATGAGGTTACTGTGTCAACACCCTCCAAAAGGATTAAGGGTTTTGTTAAGAGACTGGGTTAGGGCTGGAAGGAGCAAATCAGGACTCATAGGACTCAATCAGCTATCAGGACAGTGGGTTGTCAACTTTCATCTCACACACAGGCCCCTCTTACATGCTCCCATTTCCCTCTTCACCTCCCCACCGTGCTGTGATACAGCACAAGACCTTCTTCACCAAACACCAACCTGAGGCTGGAGGCCTGCTCCGGTGCTTTCCCTACTCCAGAACTGTGTGTAAAATATTTGAGTATCACTACACGACATGGGCTAAGACAGGCAGGGGAAGGGATCCTTCCTGTTGAGGACTGTTTTGCCTTTGCTGACCAGGAGAACTTGCTCATTCTGTTCATCTCCTCACAGGATCCTTCTGAAAAGTTCTGGAAATTCTTCTTCATTAACTATCTACATCAGAAGCCCCACTGAAAACTAACAGGCAATAGCTTTCCCTCAAATCTTCAGCTACATTGAGGATGTCTGTTTCCTGCTGCCATAAAGCAAGATGTGTTAAGAAGACAGAAACACATTCCTAGAGGGCACAGCAATTAACCAGCATCTTTCCTCCGGTGTTCTCTCTACTCTCCCAATGCAGCACCTTCCCCAACCGCTCAGGGCACCCAGCTAACTTCACTCATCTTTAGAGCTCAGCTCTGGTTCCATCTCCTGTGAGAAGGCTCTCTGATGCTTGTCACTTCCCCAAGACAGCTGAGCAATGGGAAAAACACCTTTGATCTCTGCTGATCGATGGTCACTGCCCTGGCCACTCTATGTTACAACAGTCTGACCACTTGCTTGCCCTCCCCTCCACAATGCAGCTCAGGGTTCGCAGGGTCTCATCACTAGCTGGTCTTAAGCAAGCTCTGGGACATTTTATTGAGCTTTGGGAGCGCTCTAATTGATCCAGGACCACAGTTGTCCCATTGCATACTAGGGTGGCATCAGAATCCCTGTAGGTTATATCTCCCATCAATGCAAATATAGAGTTCTCTCCTTCTACCAAGAGTTCCACGTGATAAATGTGGGGAGATTTGGGGCTATACTACCAACTTCAGAGATGAAGACAGTATAGGAAGAAAAAGAGGGGCTGCCTGCTATGTGGGTCATGTTTATCAGAAACCTTAGTCTGGCTGGTGTACAGACAACAGGGAGCTAAAGCTGGGTGGGCTAGCTACAAACTTGACAACAGAGAGCAAGAAGAAAGCAAATGTTCTTTGCTCTATTTCTTATGCAAGCCATCAATGTATATATATATCCATCTAAGGAAGACATTGGCAAGAGGCTCATCTCACCCTGAGAACACTTAAGGCTGAGATGTCCAAGGCTGCACAGCCAGCGAGCTGTACCAAGAGACTGGCCAGACTCCCCAGATACATTAGTGCCTTCTGTCGTTCTCTGCATTCATTTCCCTTACTATTATTATTAGCTTAGTCATTCCCAGATGGCAGGCACAGTTCTTTCTGTGACAGCCTCATTTTGTGGACATCACACTCGAGGGCCCAGAGAGACTGACTTGTCCAATGTTCTGCAGTCAAGGTGTGGTAGGCCCTGCACTTGAACCCAGGTTTTCCTGACTTAAGAGACAGCACTCTAACTCTATTCTTGCTTTCTTTAAGGTGACACCTGATGGAATATAGATATAAGAAAGAACTTGTAACTTAAGTCAGTAGAAACGACTGTCTGCTGGCTATGTGGCTCAGCCAGGTTCACGAACAGGTAAGGTAGAGCACAGAGATTCTAAAGGGGGATCTGGCGTTAGCTATGGTTCCTCCTCTTAGCATCTCCCAAGCATATCCTTGCAAAAGCTGTTTTCCCTGTGTATCCCCAACAGGTAACCTAAGAAGGCTGAGAGATACCTGTGTCTGTAACAAGCTGTGGACTTGTATGAAGGAATCCACCCCTCCCCCCAGTTCTGCAAGGCTGCCTTGTGCCATGATACAATGGATGGTTCTAAGTGTAGATACTTTGTCTGCACAGCTCTGCTCCAGAGCTCCAAAGACAACTGTGGCCTACATTTGTTTTGGAAGCATCTGAGATAACCAGCCTGGGGAGCCTAGTGTCCACACACAGGCAGCACAAGCCCGGATATTGTGAACTATGGAAAATCTTAGTCTCATCGTCCTCATCTCTAGATGTGTAAGCAGGATGTGATGAAGATCACATGGGCCCTCAGCCGTCACTTGGCAAATGGCGATTGCTCGGACAGCAGTTAACTATGATTATAGCCTTTAATACTGTGTGGATTGTGGTCATTCCCCCTCCCCCCAGGGCCAAGATCATCGGCCCATTTCTTCCAAACTCAGAGGCCAGGTGGAATATGGTGCGAGCATGGCGCTTTGATCCAGCAGGTCTTTAAACACATTAGGACGCTACTGAGTAGGTAAATCAGCATCCCTTACAGAGCCATTTGTTGCGCCTTAATGATCGGCTATGTCAGAGATGTCAAAACAGGTCGTTATTCACAGTGGAGTGCCCCACGAGGCCCGCAGCCAGAACAAGCTGCTTGCCTTGGCAGCGCTCAGCAAATGCAAAGCTCACAGTCACCCCGCAGCAGCCAGCAGGGCTTGGGCCTTAGGGATAGCTTTGCTAGTTGTTTGGAACAAAATGACCGATTGTGGTTTTAAAAATCAGAGCAAAGGGGACTCAAATCAAAGCAGTGCTGTTTGCGGAGCCTGCTGTGTGGTTCTGTGCAAGGCCCTTCATAGGTACTTTCTATTTAATCCCTGAGAGTTTACACGTAAGGAAGCCAAGGCCAGATGGGAGCAACCTTCCCAGTTCCCAGCAAAGCTAGGACTGAAAGTTGGGTTCCCTTTCTCTGGGACAGTGCTGTTTTCCCACTGTCTCCCTTTGGTCTTAGTCTGCACCCCAACATGTGGGGCATGCTGCTCGATCCACACAGTCTTGCTGTATTCTGTGAGGTGCGTTTGTTTGTAGGGCATCACTTACTTCCTCAACTTTAATCACAGCATTGTTTGCACAATGACTTAAATTTTGCAAAGTACTTCTACATGGTGACCTCTTTTGGTCCTGACAATCCCACAAAAGATAGTTTGGCCAAAAATTAAGATTCATAATTTATGGTTGGAAAAACCAAATCTAGGTCAGAGGATGGGCTGAAACAAATCCTGTGGCCATACGGGAGTGAAGGTAGTCTTAGTGTCCAGTCTGCATCCCTCACGCAGCTCGGTAATCAATGGCTTGTGCTTGACCCCTTCACCCCTCCACCTTGCAGGGCTCCGGGGCTTTTCCATGTGGGGATTAGGGTGCATTGCTTGGAAAGGGAGGCAGGGATGTACTCAGGAAGATGTAGAAAGAGTGAAGGTTGGATGGAGATGAATTGAGAGGGGAGAGGAGACAGAGGCAGGGTCTGGAGAATAAAGGAGTTTATTCCCTGGAGGTGAACCTCAAATAAGCCAGGCATGACCCTGCTCAACAGAAAGGAAGATAGGGAATTTCCATGCAGCATTCTCTTTGAGGGGAAGGTGACATCTTTTTGTCCCATTCAGGGCCAGCATCATTGTATTTGAAGCTTAATATCCAAGTTCCAGGTTCACTCTGTGTCCTCTGGCTTGTGAGATAACCAGAGGCAACTTTTGGTTTAGGCAGACGGTATCTGAGAGATAGGCAGTCTGCAAGCATGGGTTTGTTTCTTAATGAGCTACTAGAGGCAGCTCCATGATAAAACGGTGAGTTGGGGCAGGCAGAGAGAGGAGCCAGTCCAACCGCGTTCCATTGAATTCTAGCTAGCTTCCCACACAAGTCTCACCATCATTTTGTGGAGTAACTGGGAGGCTAATGTGCCGCCTGGTGATGCCCAAGTCATGGCTGTCTTCTAAGCTTTCTAAAACTGCCTTCATAAAGCTGGCAATATCCCTTCTTGGGAATCGCCAACCTCTCTTCCCAGCCTCCTTCATACTCCCTGCACTCCACTACGCTTTTGAATTGATAAATCGGAATTTGAATTCTATCCTTGCTACTTAGCAGCTGCGAAGTTGGAATAAACCCCTTAGTCTCTCTTTAGCCCATTTTCCTATCTGTAAAATGGAATAGAATTGCTTACATCACAGAGTTGTTCCTGTCTTCTGTGCAGTGATACTTGAACTGACAAATCTATGATCTTTTGCCTTTGTATACTATGTCCATCTGGTGCCCTTGTCTTTCTAGACTATACTAGACAACACAGTAGACCACTTCTTCCTAACATGGCAATGAACATTAACAGCTTCATGAAGGGGTCATAAAGCTGTACCTCCCACCCCATGGGCTTGAAAGTAAATATTAAGATTTTGAGGGACATACAATCTCTGTCATGAGTTTTATTGTTTCAGGCCATCTGTATGTAATCTGAAAGGAGTAGAACCGTGTCCCAGGGAACCTTTGACACCAAGACTTGAACTTCTTACAATACCCATGTGCTATGAAATATTCTTTTGATTTTTTGGTAAACATTTAAAACATAAAAATCTATTATTTTAGCTAATGGTTCTATTAAAAACAAGTGGTTTCCTCAATTGACCTATGGGCTATAGTTTTCTGAACCCTGGCTTAATCCATTATCACTAAAGAAGGAATTGGCATTTTTTAAAACAATTTATTTATTTTTATGTTATGAGACTGGATCGGTGTTTTTGCCTGCATGTATGAGGGTTTCAGATCCTCTGGAATTGGAGTTACAGACAGTTGTAAGCTGGGAATTGAACTCTGGTCCTCTGGAAGAGCAGTCAATGTTCTTAACCACTACGCCATCTAAGAGGACCCTGATTATTCCTTTAAAAGATAATCAGTAGTATAATGGATGCATTTTAGACACCCAGCAGGACAGCACAGGAGAGTCTGGGAGCATTCCTTCACCCCATGTTCTTGCCAGAACCCTGCAGATCTGTAGTCTGTCATCACCATCCACTCCACCTTCTCCACCCTGAACAAGTCGGCTCCAGGAGCAGATCTGGACATCCTGCTGAGGCTGTCAGCCATCATTTTAAATCAGTGCCCTTCAGAAAATAAGACCTCAGCCGGCTCTTCAGTATTAATCTGACTTTTGGAAGGGGTAGAGATGAAGCCAGCTGGCCTCTCGTCTGGGCTTTGTTCTCCCGTGTTTGGCCCCATGGGGAAACTCTAGCCACAGATGCATGACCGGGGTTTGAGGCATATCCTTGAGAAGGTTTCAGAGGTGCATCCTTTTCTCCAGACACATCCAACGGAAACTTTGCCCCTTCGGTTACAGAACCTTAGGATAAGACTCTAAATCTAACCTCCTTTTTTTTTGCCAAGCATTTTAAATTGGTTTGGGGATAAATACTTGGCTTTAGCAAAGCACACTCAGAAATAATCATTCTTTTTAATTTGTCCCCATTCGCTCAGTCTTCGCCTAGACAGCTGGTGACGGCTTCCTCCCTGAGCTCTGTGCTAAGTCCACTGAGGCAGGAAAGTCTCCGGGGCTTCTCATTGCCTACAGAGACATGGCGAAGCCTTTCCTCCATGATCTTGGCCCCTTTGGTCAGTGTGGTCTTCCTCCTCTGCGCTTGCCACACTGCAGCTCCTTCTGCTCTCCTAACACTTGGTAGGATCTGTAATACCCTTCTCGTCGGTGTACACAACTGTCTCGTGATCTAGACTTGAGCCAGGTGGGGCTTCCCCAGGACTCCTGCCTGTTTCAAGGCAGCATCTCATTTGCACTTCCAGAGGTCCCAACACCAACAATGACTCTCAGTCATTGTTTCCTCTGCTAGGAGTTCTGTTAGGTCACATCTAGGAAGGGCTTTGTGGGCCCTGCCATCGGCACACAAAGGGCCTCTATGATGAGGGAACTGTTTGGTGGCCAGGGAAATGTTCACTCTAAGAGCATCTCCTGCATTGTAGTTTACATGCAAGCTCCAGTTCTCTCTAATGGTGTGACTCAGGTATGAGCATTGATATCAACCACTAGCTTTCCTGCCGTTACCTTTTCAATGCAAATGTTACAGGCTCACTCTGTGGCCTTGATGGTGCCATCTGCATGATCTTCTTATTCAAAATGAAGTGGATGCATCTGCAGTCCCCTGGGCCTATCCAGTCTTGTTAAATCTGGGTCTGCCTTTCAGCAAGGCCCCTGACTGATTTGTAGGGACATTCAGCTTTGAGAAGCCCTCCCCAAAAGATACCATGCTTCCTTCCCTATGCAAGCCTGGTGAAGCATCTGGGGTGATTTGATGCACCCACAAAATCACCTCAACGTAGAGAACACAGAAGCAGTGAGTGTTCAACTACATGGCTACATCTCGCTCTCGCCCTCCCCCACCTCCTTTTTTTTTGTTTTTTTGAGATAGAGTTTCTCTGTGTAACAATTCCAGCTATCCTGGAACTCCCTCTGTAGACCAGGCTGGCCTTAAACTCACAAAGATACGCCCACCTCTGCCCCCTAAGTGCTGCTGGGATTAAAGGCATGTGCCACCATCTCCCAGCTCTTTTCTTTTTATAGAAATGGGATGTACCATCGTGAAGGTTTGAAGAAAAGGTGTTGATGGAGAAACTTGCAACCGAGTCCCGTGAACTGCTGAGTGAGGCCTGCCGAACTTCCTGGAGTCCTCTGCTCAAGGCTAAGGGAGTTTCTCAGGACTGGAGAGCTGACTCTGCAATCCGGGAAGGCCAGACCCACTTGTCTGGTTGTCTAGGTCAATTACAAGTCCAGGGAAGACATAGTAAAGGCTGCCAGGAAGAGGATCATTTTGCACAGAGAGACAGTGAGTAGTAGGGTTTGGGTCTCATCTGGCAGGATCAGGGAGAAATGATGAATCCTACCAGCAGGAGCAGGCAGAGACTCGGTGTGTTTATTTGATTCATTTGTATCAAGGAGGTGGGTTTATTGTATGCAGCTGAATGAAAGGGCAGGTTCAGCTAATCTCTGCGGGGGATCTCTTTCTGGGGAGCAGTCTCAGGCTGTGAATATCAGGGAAGAGGAGGCCGCTGCTGACATTGCTACATACATTGTCAGCATCTGCACACAGGTCAGGGAAGGGGAAGGCTTTGCCATTCCTGGGAGCCAGGTCCTGCGGTCCTTGACATGGTTGTGTTCATGTCAACAGCACACATGGACTCAGGAGGCCATTTGCTCCCACAGGCATGGATCCTGCTCCATGGTCCTTGTACACCTGGGTCAGCTGACAAAATTTCACCCAAGAGTAAGAGGGAAATGACACACCGAGGTGACTGCGATCCAGACACCTTGCAGGAGAGGCATGACGCCAGCCTGCCTTTGCCCTCTGATAAGCTACGTACGCACTTCTTCGCTGGCTTCTGGTAGAGTCCTTCATCCTATAACTGGATGTACCTCTAAGCATAACAGTCTCAAACTGTCTGGCACAACAAAGACACAGTTTGTGCTTTGAGGTCCCCTCCTCCCTGTCCAAATGTGAAAGGGAATGCAGACCCCCATAGTGAGTGAGCTGTCGCCTGTCACTTGTCAGTGTTACTGCCTCAGAGTGTTACTATCTCAAGAGCGAGACAGACGGCATGCCTGGTACTCTGGGGTCACGGGTTGCCTACAAATCCTTTCTTCCTTCTCTTGCTGTCAACTGGATCCCTGATAAACCCCCTCCACCCACTAGGGAGTGAAGCTAGCAAGTGAGTCTTTAGTCTGTGTGTGTAAGTGATATGTCAGAAACTGTGAGAAGAATGGATCTGCCCTCAAGGAGCTCACGTGCTTTCTGAGAAGACAAGACCAATCCACAGAAAGGAGACAGGAGCTGGAAAACCACAGTCTGAAGAGATCACACCTTGGCTAAGGTGTGCAATAAAGCTGGTGGTAGGGTCAGTGTCTTACACACAGGTGAGTAAGGCCAGGACCAGGTGAGTAAGGCAAGGGCCTTCATGTGGGAGGGGCTGTTGTGGCAGAAATCAGGGGCCACTACTCTGGACCATCACTGGAGTCTGAGAGCAGATTCCTTGTGGGTCCAGGGAGATTCCATCTATGAGCAGGTTCCCTTGCTCTGCAGTGACAGCTCCCTGGGAGGAGATGACTGCAGCAAAGGCTTGGTGGGGTGCTGACTGGGAGTGCTTCCAAGAGGCAGGGCTCCTGAACATGATAGATTGCAGGGTGCTGCAAACCCTCCCGCCTGCAGGGAAATGGCTTAGAACAGGAACAAGAGTTTAAACTGCCAAACTCTGTTTGCTGACTTGAGCTGCGAGTGGGAAGGGAGCTGGGGAGAGGCCTATGCTCTCCTGCAGAACTACAGGGAATCTCACTAGGCACACGATGTGACTCCTCCACAGGTCTGAGGGCTTGAGGCTCACCGAGGCTCACTGCCATCTACCCCCGCCTCCCCCTGACCTCTCCCATCATGTCTCCTCCATTTCTTAGTCATGGCAGTTTCTGAAAGCTAGGCTTCTCTTCTCCTCAACAAAGACATCCTCTTTCTGGGCTCCTCTCCCACATGCCGCATTCCCTCAGCCATGCCCCAAGTAAAGGCTAACCTTTCCACCTATGAGAGGCAGCCTGCCTTGTCTCCAGGCAGCAAAGAAACATGCAAGACATGGATCACTGTAGGTTGATCTGAAAAGCTGGGACAATGGACCAGGCAAGAAAAACACATCCAGGACCATCTGAGTGTGGTTCTTCCCTGGAGAAAGATGTCCATCCAGATAAGAGCCTGCAGCCTTGCCCGAGGGTAGAAGAGAGAACAGGGTGGAGGGCTGGAGGTGAGAGGTCCTTATACATCTGGGACCAGGGTGTTAGGTGGGGTTAGACGTTAGCTCAAGGGAAGTGTCCTCTTGAGCTCTAAGGGTGGGCACATAAACGGTAGAAAGGTACTGTGGCCATTCCTGCATACAACAGATAGCCTGGAGAGTCCAATTATGCTCTGAAAGGTTGCTGGGTAGGTGGGAGAGGGTCTGGATGGGGTTTGCAGAAGGTAAACTGGAGGGAGAGGCTCTCGGTGTACAGCATCTGCCACCACAAGCTGCCTGTGCAGGCGAAGAACCACGGGGAAGCAGCTGACCCTAGTATCACACACAGCATAGATCACTGCCTGACTTGATGAACGGATGCAGGGAAACGATTCTTCCCTTTTTGTTCCAGGAAAGGCTTTTTTTTTCTGTCTTAAACCAAGGTCTCACTGCCCATTCATTAATCATCTTAACACTGTGAGGGTCGACATCGTGCCTGGGCCTCTGATGATGCTGGAGACAGGACAGGCAGCTGATTCCACTCTGGATACTCAAGCTCACTTACGGGTATCGTCAGCAGTATTACTCACTACAGGGTAGGTGCCCTATACATTCCTCACGCAAAAATTATGCAAGATGGTAAGCTTTCTTTCATACACTTTAACACTAAATTTGCATAGACTTAACAAGTACAAAGCTCTATAAATAAATTATGTTTAAATATAGGCATGAATACTTACTCCAAAGTCTGTAGGGGCCTCATTTGTCAAAGACAAAATGTACTGGGATAATTTTTTAGATACAACATTATGTTTTGCCTTTTCCATTTAAAATCCCATTGTGATTATGCCCTGTGCTTACAAAACATTTCTTTTTTCTAGGCTTTCTTTTGAAAGGCCAGGCTTTCACTGCTGATCTTTACAAGTTAAAATAAAACACAGTGACTTCTTACTCAGGTGTTGCTTCATCCATCCATCCATTGGCCATTTCTTAAGCATCTTCCATTAGGGCCAGACACTGTGCTAAGCCTCAGAGATGCAACAGTAAGATCAGGTAAAATCCTGCCTCCCACATCCTGGTGGATCACATCCACCGGAGCTCAGGTTCCTGAAGTCGGGAAAACAGTATCCTGTTCCAGCCTGACTTGTTCTGCTTTCTTGCTCATTCCTTCCTTCCTTCATCTCTGTGTCACTCCCTGAGTTTTCAGGAATTAAGATTGAGCAGTAGCATCCTCAGCATATGCAGAAGAAACAAAGCGGTCTATACCAAACCCTAGACGTGAAGACACCACCAGCATCCTTCCTTGACCACCAGACCCGCTGATGTCACTGACAGCTATAGTCATTATTTTAAAGACTGCTCGGTTCACTGCAAGAGCCATCTGTGCAGTTGCCCTTGCCTCCCTTCCTGGCCCTCAGTCAGGCACCTAGGGGTGACTAGAGAATGTCCTCTCTGCTTCCTGAAGGATCCAACTGACACAAACGAAGCTCTCCTGAGGGCCATCACTCTGCTCTTCCCTGCACCAGGCTTTCAGAAACTCCCTCACCCAGCGACCTGATCCCTTCTCTCCCACCCCTGCGTGATGTGCACTGTGTCTAAGCACAAGGGCCATGTGGACATCCCCTAGGAGCTGAGCAGTGATGCGGAACTTGAAACACATCAGCTAGGCTCAGCGCTCTTGGTCATCAGACCCTGGCAATCCCTCCCATGCTCCAGAATGTAATGGAATTTGAGTAAGGGAGAACTGTGGTTAGAGTTGAGTTGATCTGGCGTTCTCTACTGTAGAACGAGGCTTATACATCCTTGAAGAGTTGTGAGGGGGCAAAAACGACCACTTCTTGCTGGTAAAGGGGCTATACTTTAAACTTCCTTCAGACAAATGCTGTGAGAATTGTGGACACGCCCAGCACACTCTGTGCCCCAGGTCACGTTGCCATCTCATAGCGGGAGTAATCAAACCAGGCTCACCTTGCCAGCCAGGCTTGCACACTGGCTTCACGTCCACTTGTACCAGGGTGTCCTGAGCAGCAGGTTTCTGTCCGCAGTCATAAGCAGTTACCAGGATCTCATATTGACGTTGTTTGTCAAAGCTTAGCTTCTCCGTGTTCCTGATGTTGCCTGAAGAGCGGGGATATGCACAATCATTTCTGGTCAAATGAAGCACTTATTTTGAAACCTTTCCCATCCCATCAACCTTCAGGGGGAATGAAATGCCCCCCAACTCTTTGTGAAAACAAAGGACAAGCAAGAGTGTGGGCTAACACACACAATCTCTGTGCATTGGTGGTAGGCTCCAGAAGAACACTGGCTGGAGCCATCTCTCTGTGCAATAAAAGAACTTCTAGAGAATTCCAAAAGCACCTGGAATCCAACTGGCCTGTGCTTACGAGTGATGAGTTACCAGAAGCTACCCCTGAAAGTGCACATGTGTGTCTCCGGTGCTGGGCTCAGAGTGTTCATCTTCCATGAAGTTTCTGGGAAAGAGACAGAATCCAGACAATGTCCTGGCACATAATTTTTAGCATCTGGGCTTGTCGCCAGGAATACTTACTGCCTCTTCTCACATTATTTTGCTACCAAATAGGAAGTAAAATCAATAAGAAAATGTGTGACCTCTCTTCTGAAAGCTGCATAGAATAACAGATTTCTTGCCCTAAGGAAGGAGACATTTTTCTTCTCCAAGAGAGAACAAACAGTGTATTCACAGCCATTTGTGTGTGTTTGCCTCAGAGGAATTTAATATTATGATCAGAAATAAATATTTGGTCATTAATGAGCGAAACTTAGGCTGGCTGCTCTTTTCATTTGTTTTGTTGTTATTTTGATTTTGATGGAATACTATTCTTATTCTAAAGGAAAAAGAAAGACACCAAACTCAACATGAACATCTTCAACTTCTAGGAGTCATTTCCTTCCAATATCCCCTTTCTCTCTTTCTTTCTCTCTCTCTTTCTGTCAACTTTGATGTCAACTTTGTTGACACAAATATGAATGAACTCAGATGTTATCATCTCTTACCCAAATTGAAATTTTGAAAACAGAAGCAAAACAAATCAACAAACACAGAATGGCAGATTCTGATACCTATTTTATAATTCCCTAACACTAAAAGAAATTTGTGTAAATAATATTTCTTCATTTCCACAGTTAAATATTATTCATCTGAATTGGGGGCATCTATTTAAGAAAAATTTCTTGGAAAATTGGAAAATCAAACTTTTCTCTGAAGACCAGAGAAGCTGATTCATCAATCCCATCCAGCGGTGTGTCACGGTGGGGAAGTGGAGGTTGGTTGGTGTCAGAGAGAATACAAAGGCACCCAAGAAACTGGAGCCAAACCCCACCTTAGCTGTGTTCTCTCAGCTATTTCTGGACACACAGCTGTATCTATTGATGTGGAACCGCATTTTCAGAGTAAAAATGGGCTTGCTGTGTTTCTGTCTTCCTGCCTGATATGTAGAATTCCTGGTGCTTCCTTCCAGATGTTGTTTTAGTTTGAAGGCTGCACAGGTCTGGAATGACGCCTAGGATTGGTAGCATTCCCTAGAGCAGCATTTCTCTACCTACTGGTTGCATCCTCTTTGGGGGTTGAATGACCCCTTCCCAGGGGTCACCTAAGACCATCATAAAAATACATATTTGCATCACAATTCATAACAGTAGCAAATTACAGTTCTGTAGCAAATTACATAATTTTATGATTGGGGGTCAGCAAACATGAGGAGCTATATTAAAGGGTCACAGCACTTAAAAAAACAAACCGAGAAGCTCTGTCCTATGGCCTCTGCAGCCTGGTCTGCGGCTGTTCTCATCACAGAAAAGGGATTCTGCCAAGTTCATTGCAAGAAATATTTCTGCAGCACCAGCCTGAATTCTGAACTGAAGTCTTAACTCTCTTTCTTCAGGGTGAAATGACTCTAGAAAGGTGGGCCACTTAAAAGAAGGGGACTCAGGGATGACAATCCATGTAGCATTAAGCAGACAAAGCACTATTGATTGTAGAAAAAAAAAAAGAAAACACACGAACTGAATCTTTGGCTCAATTTGTTGCGCCTCTACTTCCGGAACAAGTCTTAATGAAACTGTCTGGGAGACTAATTTACTTTCTCCACCACCACCAACTCCTTGCATGTGTAAATGAGTTTCAAAGAAAAGAATTTGAAACATTAGGTCACAAATGAGAGTATAATAACATGGCTCACTGTTGCATGGGAGAAGGTTTCTTGAGGAGAAAACAATCATTTAAAATGCTTTGAAAGCTCAGAGAAATTCGCCATCTTTGTGTCTGTTGCAAATGTATCTTTTACTCCACCTTTGAGGGAACTCCTACCTCCTGGCTGCTTGCTGGAGCTGAGCCACAGCGAACTCGGGTGAGTTGTGGTCTTAGGTCTGTTTCAAGTCTAAATGAACTTGGGAGCTAACTAGTAATGGCCAATCAGAACTTACCTTAAATTCTTTAAAATAAAAAAAAAAATTAAACGTTGAAGAGGAAGGTGAACTTAGCATACTCCTATCCACACTCTTGCAGGTGGAATTTAAGTTGTGGCTACCATTCTGGAAATGTGTTTTGAGATTATGACACACTGTGTGTGTGTGTGTGTGTGTGTGTGTGTGCATGCGTGCGTGTGTGTGTGTGTGTGTGTGTGTGTGTGTGTGTGTGTGTGTGTAGGCCAGAGGCCAGTTCCAGGTATTCTTCCTCAAGTGTTCTCCATCTCATTTTTTTCTTAGATAAAGTTATCTCTCTGAGCCTACACTTGCCCATTAAGTTAAACTGTCTAGTCAACAAGCCCCTGTCCTATCTCCATCCCTACCCCCAGTGCGGGGGTTTCCAGGAATGCATCATTGAACCTGGCTTTTACAAGGGTGCTGGGAACAGAACTCAGGTCCTCATGCTTGTATGGCAAATACTTTCTCAAAGAACTGTCCCTTCAGCCCCCAATACTGGTTTTTGTTGTTGTTGTTTTTGGATGATGTGTGACTTAGTTCTGACTCCCATAATTTCGTGTTTTCCAAATTTACCACACAGCTTATTTCTCTATTCAGGTGAGAAATATTTTTTACAGTTTACTTAAAGAATGTGCTGGCTTTGGGATACATCGACTTCAGTGTCCGCAGTGGCCTAGAATTCCTAAGAGCAACTTTTACCCAGGGAGATGTGCAGTTGAGGTCATGTAGAAGCCAAACAACTGCATACACGTGGAAAACTCCTCTGAGGCTTGGGCGTCATTGTGCCATGGAAACCCTTGATGCTTCCTCTCTCTTTCCCTAATGTGGTCCAGTGAGTGGCTGTGCCACATGTGCGCACAAGTGCCTTGCTGCACAAATGCACTCAGATACTTAATTCCAAGACAAAGGTGAACTAGGTTTCAAGGACTCGCATGCCTGCTCCTCCCAGATGACGAATGAAAGGAGAGACAGCTTTTGTGTGCTTCCCCTGGATGTATAAGTCACATCTGACAAACACTATATATTTAGGGCATTGTGCCGCCAGCCTTTTAGTCACTGTGACATGTATCTGTTAGGGACAACTGAAAAGAGGAAAAGATAGATTTTAAATCATGGTTTCAGAGGTTTTAGACTGTGCTCAGCTGACTCCGTTACTTTGAAGCCCATGATGAGGCAAAATGCCACAGTCAAGAGCATTCAGTGGGCAAAGATGCTTGATTCTTAATGGTCAGAAAGCAGAGAAAGACAAGGGGCAGGCTAGGGACAAGATATACCCTGCAAAGGCACACTCCCAATGACCCACTTCTTTCAGGCAGACCCCACCTCTAAGTTCCCACACCCTCCTGACAACACCACCAGAAGATTCATCTTCTGATGAGGTCAGAGTCCTCCTGATCTAACCATCTCTCAGAGACTGGGTTCATTAGTAGGTGACCAAGTCTTCGGGTGCCTCTTATGTCTATACTACAAGTGTACAGTGTGTCAGTTTGATATTACAGCACACCTTGAAAGGACGCCCAGAGTCAAGTCTTTAATATTTAATATATGCACACCTCACATAGGTTATCTGCGTGTATTTGAGGATTCTTGATATCCACACTCCAGCAAAACTCAAATTACAATGCATATAATCCATAGCAACTGTGGTTGCCATACTCTCATTAGGCCCCCAATACCCATTTCCCTTAGAGCTGAATGCTTGCGCATGCTGACTGATGTCTCCCATTGTTCCCACCCCTAAGTCCCTAGTAAACATCGCTCTACTCCCTGATACTGTGAGTGCAACTTTTTCTCTAGCTCCACATGTACATGAGATTATAAAATATTAGTTGTTCTCTCTTGCTGATTTCACCAAATATGATGCCCTTCATGTTAACCAACTTGTTGCAGATAAACTGCTTTCTCTTTTAAAGGTTGAATAATTTCACAATGTGCATGTGTCTGCATGTATCACTGTGTGTGTGTGTGTGCCAGTGTGCGTGCACGCGTGTGTGTGCATGCATGTGTGCGTGCGTGTACGTGTGTGTGCGCGTGTGTGTGCGTGTGTGCGTGTGTGTCTGCATGTATCACTGTGTGTGTGCGTGTGTGTGCGTGCGTGTATCTGTGTGTGTGTGTGTGCATCTCTTTTGTTTTTTTCCCATTTATCTGTCTACAAATACCTTAGGGTTTCACGTCTTGGCCACTGTGAATTATGTCACAATAAATCATAGTGGTGAATTATCCCCTCAAGAAAGAAACTATATTTCCCAGGACCTGGAGTGTTAGATTATGTAGTAATTCTATTTTTAGTTTTTGTTTTCTGTAATGAATGGCTGTACAGATTTGTTTCCCAAAGGTCTTCCTTTTCTTCAACCACCTTATAACATTCGTGATCTGAATCTCTTGGCTTTTTCATAAAGGTAATCATAATTGTTGAAGGGTGACATCTCATAGAGGTTTTAATTTGTGTTTCACTTATGGTTCTCATACCTTCTGGGTATTTAGATGTTTTCCTTGTGAGGAAGTCTATGCAGGTGTTGGCACTTACTTTCCTAATAAGCTTTCTGCATCTTGTATATGTTTTGCATAACTCATTATTGTACATACGGCTTATGAATATTCTCTTTATCCTGTAGGTTGCTGTTTTGCTTTGTCGATTACTTTATTTTCTGTAAAATTATTTTTAGTTAGCTGCTTTTTCTTATTCTGTTGCCTCTCCTCTTGGCTTGTGAGAAGTTTTTGCTTTATCATAGAAAAATATTGAATTTTGTCAAATGTATTTTCTGTATCTATTCAGATGGTGTTTTGCCCTGTATTTGGTAAATATGATATATTACATCATTTCATTTGTATGTGGTGAAACTTCCTTATATCCCAAAGAATAAGTTCTATTTGGTCATGGTGTATAATCTTTAATATGTTATTGAATTTAGTGTGTATTATAGTTTGAATGTGAACTGTGCCCCGTGGATTCACGTCTTTAGTCACTTAGTTCCTAACTGATGGACATGATTTGGAAAGGTTGCAGAATCTTTGGGAGGCAGGACCTCAGTGGAAGAAGAGGGTCATTGGGAGTGAACCTCAAGGCTTTAAAACCCAACTCCATTTCCTGTTAACCCTCTGCTTCATGAGGGACTGAAGCTCTGAAACTGTAAGCCCAGCCCCAGTTAAATGTTTCCCTTTATAAGAGTTGCTGTAGGCATGATGTCTCTTCATAGTAATAGAACACCGACTAAGACAAACCCCCGGAAGTATGAGCCAAAATAAACTTTCTCCCTTAAGGTGAGAATATACTTGTAAACAATCTACCTACTCACAGTGGTGAGAAAGTGTCTAAGACAGTTTGGTACTGGGAAGTGGGACTTGCTGTGATTAACTTGACCATATGGTTCTTAGACTTTTGGTTTGAGGGAGGAATTTGAAACACTTTGGAATTCTGGGTTTTAAAATACCTTGAATATTATAAAATGAGCTTAAAGGGACACTCGTGTGTGTGTGTGTGTGTGTGTGTGTGTGTGTGTGTAGCTAAAATACAATGCTGGAAGAAACATAGATATTAGAGGTCTGGTCATAAGGTTTCAGAAAGGGTAACAAAGACTCTATTGCGAGATGAGCTAGGATAAATTTGTATGTTTGGTTGCAAAATCTGGCTTCTTTCTGCTGCCTTGTGAGAAGTTATGTGAAGCTGAACTTAAAGACAACCTGTTTGACAGAGGAAAGGTGTTCAAGCAAGCTTAGCGGTCCAGACTAGGAGAGTACCACAAGGTAGCTGTGAAGAGCGGCTGAGGAGATCAGCACCATTACACAGCTGTTGCCAGATGTCTCCTCCACCAAGATGGGTTGTTCTTGAACTGTGAGTCAGAATTAACCCTTTCTCCTGTAAGTCGCTCTCATCAGAACATTTGTTCACAGCAGGAAAAGTCATCCAGGCCTCATTCTACTATGTGGTTGAGGATTATTTTTGTTTCTGTGCTCCTTGTGTCTACCAGTGTCTACTTTTCCTTATTGTACTACCTTTATCTGAGTTTGTATAGAATTAATATTAGCCTTTAAAATAGGTTGGGAGATACTTTCTCCTCTTTAACTTTGTAAGGAGAGTTTGGGAATGACTGACTCTAGTTGTTAGATGGCTGTGAAACTCTAAAGTTCTAGACTTATCGTGCCTAGAAGACCACATTTTTAAATTACTGAATATCTCGTTACACATTTTATTTACCCAGTCCTGGTAGACTATATGCTCCTAAGAATTAATCTATTTCTTCTAGGCTATTCAGTTTGTTGGTATGTAATCATTTTTAGCAATGTTTTACTTTCTTTGTATTTCTGTGGTGTCTCTTTTCTCGTTTCCTTTTTCATCTCTCGGGTATAGCTAAATGTTTGTCAGTTTTATCTTTGCAAAATACCCTTCATTGATATACTCTCTACTGTTTATCTAGTTTCTTTTTGTTTATTTCTGTTCTGATCATGGTTAATTGACCCTTCTGCTAATTTGGGACTTTCTTTGTTCTTTTTCTATTTCCATGAGGTATAATATCAAGTTATTTAAATTTCTGGTCTTTCCCCAGCCTGATTCTTACCACCATAACTCGCCTTCTTAGAACTGCTTTTCAGCAGCTCATGTTTGGGTGTGTTACACTTCCACTCTCAACTAGCTCCAGATGCCCTTTGGCTTCCCTTTCGGTAACTTCCTCCACCCACTGGTTCGTCCGGTGAATGTCACATGATTTCCACCTATTTGTGAATTTTCATCTTCTGATTTCCTCCTGTTATTATTCTCTAGTTTCATACAGTTGTGTTTAGAAAATATGATTGGTGTGATTTTATTCTTAAATTTAAGGCTGGTTTTGGACTCCAAAATTATCGATCCTGAATACTTCTCCTCTGTGCTTTGTTTTCTGCAGCCTTTAAGGAATTCTGTATTTGGGGCTTTAAAGTATAATTTAAGTGTAATGCTCTCCTATTGATTTTCTGTCCAGATGATATGTCCATTTCTAAAAGTGGGTACTAAAGACTCCCACTACTATTGTATTATTGTCTATTTTAACTTTCTGGTCTGTGAGCATTTGTCTTGTATATTTAGATGCTACGATGCTATATGCATGTGTTTTTTACAATTGTTTTAGTCTATTGATAATTGACTTTTTCATTAGATATTTCCCCCTTTATCTCTTGATACAGTCTTTCACTCAAAGACTATGTTTTAATCATTTAATCACTCTGTGAATTTTGATTGGTGAATTTAGTTCATTTACATTTAAAGTAATTATTGGTATATCAGGACTTAATACTGCTATTTTAAATTATTTTCCTGTTGTTTTCTAGATCTAGATCTTGATTTTGTTCATCTCCTCCTTTGCTTTCTATATGACTTGATACTTTTCTATAGTAATATACTTTTATTGCTTTCCTTTTTGTACACTGAAAAGATTTGATTTGTGGTTACCATGAAGCTTGTATGAAGTATCTTATAGTTATACTGGTCTTTTTAAAGCTGACAGTAACTTAACTTCAGTGAAAGCTCTGTACCACTTCTGTTCAAGTGTGTGTTTTGGATGTCACAGTTTATCTGTTTTTTATTTATTGGTATATTATCTTAGATGCACTTATTATTAATATTTTGTCTTTAAAATATACTTGTAAACAATCTACCTACTATCAGAATATTGTATATTTGATCTGAACTTACTGGTACCAAAGACTTTCATGTTTTGATATTATGAAATGGCCTCGTCTTGCTTCAGCTCAAGGAGCGACTTATCATTTCTTGTAAGATGAGTCTAGTGGTAATGAACTGTCTTTATTTTTGCTCATCTTGGAAGTCATCTCTCTTGTTTTTGAAGGATGGGTTTGTCAGGTAAAGCATTCTTTGTTGGCAGGGTTTTTTGTTATTGTTGGTTTATCACTTTCAATATATTACTTTATTCTCTCCTAGACTGTAAGGATTTTTTAAGACTTTAAATTATTTTGTTTTACTTTTATCTCAGTGTATGTTTTGCCTGCATGTACCACATACATGCTTGTTGCCTATAGAGGCCAGAAGAGGGCATCAGTTCCCCTGGAACTGAAATTACATGTGGGTGGTAGGAATGACTCTTGCAGTTTTCAGTGTTGCATGTGCATTTAAAGAAATGGCCATCTTTTCTAGACTTTTGGGAATGGTCTCAGAGATCAAATGCCTTCACTGTGTGGGTTGAGGAGAAACGTCGTAGCACCATGCATAGTGTTCAGCAGGTGGTTCCAGGAGTGGAAGGAAGAACATGTTGTCTTGGCTCAGGACTTTGGGGTTTGAAATATCCTTAATATGTGGCCCTTGGTGCTGCAAGGAATGTGGTGGCAAAGGGGCATCTTGGTATTCTCAGTGGTAGCTGTGACAAGAACCTGACACAGCAGATTTTGAGACCATTGTTGAACATCTAACTGGCTGCGGGTAATGTACATGGTGACAAGAATGGGGTAGGGCCAACTATGGATATGTGGGTAGTATGTGTTTACAAGCAGAGGGCTGGTAAAGTGTATATATAAAGACTGGTTTTGAGCATCCATTTGGTTCATGGGAGCCAGGTAGAGAGATTAGGCCAATTTTCTGTGTACAGTAACAATCGGGCTTGAGTTGGTAATTTGAATGCAGGTAAATGCAGGAACTAACAATGAACGCACACGCAGTGTTGGTGAAAGTGGTGGAGCAATGCAGCTGGGGTTGGTTGTGTACATCTGTGTAGCTACAAGGGTTGACTGTGAGCACAATAGCCAATCAGTATTAAGGACAGAGTTAGTGGCTCCGTAGATACCTATAGACAGAGGCATCAGAGCTTACAATGCACATATTTAGATGTAGGAGTAAATATGATTGTAGGGTTTCGTGATGAGAGTTAGAGCTGTCAGGAAGGCACATGACAACATGAGATGGCTTCAGGCGCATGTTTAGCTGAGGGATGCTTAGAACAGGAGTTGAGGCTAGCGGCTCGTGGGCACATGGTCTATGCTTGCAGTGGGTACACAGGTTGTTTGTGAGTCACTGCATGCATTGGGGTCTGGTTGGGTGCCACTGGAGGCTCAGTCCTCCAGAGAGTGAGAAGAGGAGTAGTGGCTCAAACTCCTGGAGACTGAAAAAGTGAAAAACTATGGGTTCCTTATTCCTTAGTGGTAAAAGAGATGGGATCTATTTCTTCTTTGTTTTTGTTGGACTCCTCTGTGGTGGATGGTGCTGTGATGCACCAGGCCAAACATGTAGGGTGCATGCTACAGGGGCTGCGCAGAAGTGACCAAGAGGGTGGTGGAGGTGCCCGGAGAAGGCTGCTGGTCTTCTCTCCAGAGCAGGCCACTGGAGATGGTGATGGTTTCTGCTATGTGGCTGATACTGAGAGCCCTGGCCACCTAATTTGTTTCCAGATGCTGCCCTGTATCTTGGTTATATTGGCCTCCACAGTGATCAGGGTGGGAATGAGGCTGAGGTAAGGCATGTGGGAACTGTTTTGAAGGCCTGGGGAAGCTGGTTGTTGAGCATGCTCTACCTTTTTTCTGTGAGAGGAATTTGAGAGTGAGAGAGTCCCCCCTGTGCTGGGCATTGCCAGTCTGGGGACAGGATAATGTCAGTAAAATGACACCAATGTTATTACCCAATTTTTGAGAAGTTTTGCTCAATATTTCTTTTATTGTCTTGTAATTTCTTAATTCAGTCCCAAGTTGTTCTAGACTAGCTTCTTTCATTTGTGCATGGCTATGAACTTGTTCTTTTTGAGGGAGGGGGAAGAAACCTGGGACTCCCTTCCTTGTCTCCTTGCTGATCTTACCCCACCCTGCATTTATGAACCTAAACTCCTACACCATCTGTTCTTTTCTATTATCATCGAGGGAGAGGTTTGTAGTGGGAAGCCCCAAGAGCTAATAGTATGACAATGTATTAGGAAAGTCTTCCTGCCTTAGGGTCCACTTGTCTAATGAAACTAAAGATCCAGGTTCTGCTTACCCCAGAGAGGCTGGCCTAGAGCTAGCAGATGGAGCCTGTGTACCACTGGATATAGATCTAGAACTTTCCAAGATGGTGGTAAAAACTTAATAGTTATATGATTGTCATTTAAGTCAAGAGTTCATGGGGAGTGACTAAACCGCAATCACAGGGACAAATATCTATTGACCATGGACAGCAGCAGGACTCAGCACTGCTTACGTGGTGAGAACTCTCAGCAACCCCACCCATGGCTGCAGAACCCCACAATGAGTTTGGAACTGATACTGCCAAGGAGAGCAAGGGGTTGCAGGTGAAAGAGGCTGGGTGCATAGGTACAAGAGATCATTCAGACTCCACCTGGTGTCTTTCACCCTTCTGGCCGCTGTATCTCACTGCCTCCCACCATCACCCATAGGCAAAGACCCCGGCAAGTTGAAGGACCAGGAGCATCTACTTTAGCTGTGGGATGAAGAATGTGGAGAACCTCGTGGCGAAGGAAGGCACCTGGGACTCAGCAGCACTTTCCCTGACATGCTCACATGCAAAGAACCTCAAGGAGCTGAGAAGGTCGCCACCGACCTGATGGTGAAGAGCCCACTGGGAAGCTCATGAGAATGGGAGCTGCCCAGGTTCTGTCTTCATTACTTGAGAGCTGCTTTAGTAAGCTTCTCAGTTGGGAGCCCACACTCCCTAGGAGTGCCAACTCTCCTTGCCATCTTACATTGTAAACCAAAATTGGAGGCTGAGGCCTGGCAAAGGCCCATTACTCACTTTTAATGAGACAGCCAGGGAAATAAATTGGCATATGTTAGCAAAATGGCTCATCAAGGTAAATAATTATCTTCATGACTGGGGCAGTTTACCCTCAGATGAAAGAATGTGCATCTCATCCTTGGGAGCTCTTGAGAGCCAGGACCAGGAGGCCAAGCAGAGCTTGACCATGAATCACAGATGTCGCCACTCGGCTGTCTTGCTATTTACCATGTTTGTCATGCTCCAAATTCCAAAGCTTTTGTGGGAAGAGACTGCACAAATGATGGCGGGGGAGCCTAAAGGGAAAGAGAAGACCACATTGCTTTTGCATTGTATGGTGTGTGTGTGTGTGCGTGTGCGTGTATGTGTCTGTGTGCCTGTGTGTCTGTAGGCGTGTTATGGGTACAGGCCAGCCTTTCATAAGGCTTGGCTTGCTGGAGGGAGTGGTTCTGGAAGTTTCTACAAACAGAACTCATCTTCATTCCAGTATTCCTATCTTCTTTTTCCTGTGCACCATTCTCCTGCCTTGCACACTTAGCATTTAATGATGTCCAGATGTGGATCTCTTAGGCCCATGTCTTTTAACCTTCTGTCATTATAGTCAGGTAGATCATCTGGTAAGTTACTTGAAAGCGGGGACGAAAGTGTTCCCTTCCTCTATGGACTCTGGTATTGTTCTTGGGATGCAGATTATACCACAGAGCAAGCTGCCTTCGGGTCTCAATACCATGAAGCATTCTAGAAGACACAGGAGCACATGACTAATTTGTCTCCCCCTGTAGATGCTCATGAGTGAGATTCTCAAGTCTAACATACAGTGTCACTCCAGGTCCCAGCATGCTTTATACATAATTCCACTCTTCATGCCTCCTGATTCTCTTTTGTTTTTCCTTCCTCATTGCTTGATTAATTCCATGAGGGCAGACCTGTCTATCTTGAGTTCTATTCTAGCCATTCTGAGTCCATCATGAAACCTATCACTTGATTACAGAATAATGCAGGTCTTGCAACTTTTGCATCCTTCTGTGCTACTTAAATGATATCTGAGAGAAAGTGGGGATAATATATAGATACCCACGCAATTCACACTACATCTGAGTGATGCACTTGAGAAATAGTACCATTTCATTACAATCAAGTTATAGTCCAAGAGGACTGAGTTGATTGGACCTCTGGCTGCGTGTGTGCTATAATAAGATTCATATTAATGGTGATGGGAAATATCCAAATGGTTTTATGGAACCATTTTCAGTTCAATTCAAACTGGAGGAAGGCTCTGCTATGGTTGAAATTCTCAAAGGGGAGGTTGGCAAGAATTTTAAAGATTCCTTAACAAAGTTATGGTTGGAAGGTGGTTTAAAATTCCCAATTCTGTTAGTATCACTTTGCCTGGATGCAGAAAGCAGATTGTTGTTGTGGTGACTGGGGAAGCTGGGGCTCATGTTATAATTGATATTATTGAAAGGGACCCAGATGTGGCCAAGGTGATGATGAGGCTCACACCTGGATAATAATTAAATAACTCTTCCAGAAACCATCTTTGTTTTGTATAAAAATGTATACGATTATGAGTTTTTCAGACATATTCATTGAGGTTCTGGGATTTCCTAGAAGTAGTTTAGACTTTGTAAGTTTCTAATCATAAATGAGCCATCATCACAAGGGCATAACTGGGTCATGATGCTTAGATAAAAGGTTTCAAGAGAGGTACCACCTGTTGGACCTCCCTTGGCCTCGAGAGCGGGGTCAAGTGAATTGGTTTTCCTGACTGTACTGGAATCTTCCCCAGGACACTCACCATTTCTGTCAATGGCAAAAGGCACATCTGTTGTGACAATTTCATAGTTGCAAATCTGGCTGTACTGGGGGGAGCAGTCCTCATCAATGGCTTCAACCTGCAGGATGCTGTCGTAGATCTTGCCCTCTGTGACGATGGCCTTATAGGCTGGCTCTTTGAAGGTGGGAGCAAACTCATTGACATCCTTCACCTGGATGTGGACCACAGCCCTGGAGCACAAATCAGAAAGGAGAAATGATGGTAAAGAAGGAATCACACCATGTTTTGTGGAACATTGATCCAACCCAAGGTCATGTGACTGCAGCGTCCCCAAGGCTCTCAATCAGGGCAGTGGGTGCATGAGTGCCTCTGTCTTCCCTCCCTCTGGGAACCAACCATCTATCTGCTCTTGCCTTGAAGCTAAGCAACTCTGCCCTAGAGAATCCTCCCTATTGCCTACTTCAGGCTACATATTCCGTAGCCACCTCTTCCCTTTTCCCTATTCCCTTCATCTATTCACTCAATCCTCCACTCAGTAAGGAGTCAAACAGCTCTTCCATTATGCTATGCTCTGAGCCAAACTCCACATGGAGAGAGCAGAGTTGACTCCTGGTGAGGCATATGTGACAGAGAGAAACGAAGAGCTTTGCCGAAATGAAAGCTGTAGACTGGCTGTGAGCCAAGGGTTGGGCTTAGGGAATGCTTCCTGGAGGATCAATGCTTTCACTTGGTCTTGGACATGGCCTTGGAGTCTCTTCCAGAGAAGAAGAGCAGGTACAACATTCCCAGGATAGAAACCAGCTGTGCCAATGCTCTGAGGGCACTCAGCATCACCTCGGCCACATTTGGGTCTTTTTCTAATATGACTGGTTATAACACCAGACCCCTCCTCCACCACCAATCACCAGCTCCTAGTCAAAGTGAGGCTAATGGAAATGGGAGTTTTAAACCACCTTCTAGCCATACATTTGGTGTGACCCCCTAGATGGATCTATTTAAAGAACAGTTTATAAGTAGAATAAATGGAGGCGGGTAGCCCAGGGCGGAAGGGGGAGATGGAGCTCACTTGTGTGACTTCTTCCAGGCTGCCTCCCGGGGCCCCACACCACAGTCATAGGCCTGGATGATGAACGTGTACTCCTTCTGTAGCTCACAGTCGATGGGACTCTTGGCACGGAGCCGGCCTTCTCCAGATGTCTTATTGAGCACCACAGCCTCAAAGGGCAGCTCCTGCCCGTGGATCTTGAATGCACAGATTTCCCCTGCAGAAGAGAGTATAGTGAGGATGAGTGTCAGTAATCTCCAGGCTGAAGACAGTGCCTCTGCTGGGCCAGATTCACAAGTCCCAAACTTCTACCTAATTTCCTCCATACACTCACAATCCTCTCGACTCCATCTCTAGAGATCAGCCCTACATGTTCATTTCATCAAGAAAAAAAAAAAACGGAAGTGTTACATGCATGCAGATGTCACCCAGCAGGTGCTTGTGTCGTCTTTGTACGAGGAGTGATTTTTCCCAGTTTCTTAGCCTCCCTGGAAGATTTTTCCTTGCTTTGTGCCCAGTATAGGATTAAGCAACTTGATCAGTTGAAAGACAAAAGAACGTTGATAGAAAGAATTGAAGGCCAGAGATGTGCCCAGTCTATTGGCTTGTGACAACACCTTCAATGCTGTGGGCTGGCAGCGTCGGTGACGAGAAGATGCTTAGGGACAGGGTCCCAGGTCCTGCCAGACCTGTGCCAGAGCCTTCATTCGTCTTAAGTATGAGTATTGCTTTCTGTGTCCTTCACTCCGGTTTACACACAGCATAAGGCTGCAGCTGAATCCCCCTCTTCCCCCTCCAGCCTCCATTATGTCTCTCTACCCCCTCTCACAGTGGGAGTTGGCAGTTCTCTCTTTGGAAACAGTGGGAGTGAGTCTCTGTGACTCCAGGATTCCCCATGGAGCTTGAACAGCTAACTTCTTAAAGAGCAGACATGTTGTGAAATTAATGCATTTTGCCCCTTCAGCTGGGTTAATGTTTATTATAACTGTTTCTCGGCGTTAAAATTATAAGATCACAAGAATCTCCTTTTTCCCCCCTCTATTTGTGAATATTTATTTCTTGAACTCTGACTATAAAGCAGGCCCTGTAGTAAATGTTTTGAGATGTGCTGAAAATTTGAGACATGTCCTCTTATGGTAATGAGAGCACTTGCAGATGTCAGAAAAAGGTGCCCAGCTGTCCAGAGGCCATTTACAGCAGATAGGGGTATGTTAGCACTCGAGACGGGCAGGGAAGCCCAACCGAAGGATACTGAAGTATGGAACCAATATATCTGGGTTCAAACTTCAAGTTTGAACCCAGATATATTAGTTACATGCTATGTACGAAGGATAGGTTTAAGACAAGTGACAGGGCTTCTCTGGGTTTTAGGTGTGTCATCAGTAAAGTGGTTCAGGGCATGACGTCATGGAGAAGGACATCTATTCTGAGATGCCTCATCCTTGGTCTGACATTGCTTCAGGTATACGCCTGGACCAGGGAGAGACACGTGAACTACCTGGGATGTGCCTAGGAGGATTTGCTCTCATGGTGACAGAGGCACTGGCGTGTCTCACTCTAGCCCAGACCCTGCCCAGCTGTTGATAGGAGCTGACAGTTCAAGGCAAAGGAATAGTGTAATTAATTGCATGCCTGCTTTGGGCAATGATCTTTGTATCTAGGCAATCTTATCTGACCTTCATAACAAACTTACAAGGCAACTGTTCTATACAAGTTTATACAAATCATTATTGTCCTTCTGTTGTTGAGCATGGGTCCTACTATTTAGTCCAGGATGGTCAGGAACTCACAGTTCTCCTACCCTAGCCTCCTAAGTGTGAGATTATAGGCCTTCATGACTCAAACTTACATGAATTACAAAAAGAAGTAGGAGGAGGGAGAAGAGGAGAAGGGAGAAAAATGGAGGAGGGAGAAGAGAAGGAGGAAGGGGAAGAGGAGGGGGAGAAGAGGATGAGGGCGAGGAGGAGAGAGAAGAGGAAGATAATGAGGTTACTTGCTCAATGTCACTTGGGCATTAAACGTAGGTATGGCTGACTTGTAAACCCACATGTGTTCTACTATACCACTCTATCACCAAAGAATACTAAGATGTCTAAAGTGCCCCCCAGGGATGCCTCTGGAATGATTCATATTCTAATTCAAGTGTGGCTGAGCTGAGGCCTGCATTTTCTGTAGAGGAAGCATGCCCAATTTCTTTCTAACAATGTTTTCTAAGATGTTCAATCAATACCAATCTTACCCATGGGCTTCTGCTTTTCTTATTATTTCTTTGATCTTCAATTTCATTATGAACATTCCACTTTAGCTACCTCCCTTCCTGGTTATTTCTCAAATATAGATATACAGTAATAGGTAAAATGGGTTGTGGGGCAGGTTCTAACAGGAACATAGACTTCCATTACCGGCTGCTGTCCAAGGTTCATTGGGTACCTCAGCATGGCCCATTCTGACAAGGGCTATTCTGTAGCCTTTAGGGCAGAACAGGTTTTATCTGATCCTTGAGTTGAATTCTTGCTCTGAATTAGCTAGTGTGCCATGTGATTCTATCCCAACATCAGGACCTCTGTGGCAATGTTACCAATGTACTCAAACTGGTTGCAGAGCATTCTCTGGAGTGCCCAACCACCATCATGATTATAAGGCTAATCAGACCATTTCATTCTGAAGAGCCAACCTAGACCTAAAATAGATGAGGGTAATTTTCTGCTGGGAACATCTGATCACAACCAGAGTAGTTCACAAGACTCAGCAATCCTTAAGAAGCAAAAAGGGAGGGGGAGGGAAAGGACACAGAGGACCCAGGAGAAGTAAATTTTGGGTCACGCATTTCCATCTTGCTTAGTTCAGTGTAACTCAATGAAACTAGCATTTTGGAGGACCAACTGTTATAATTTGGATATGAAGTGGTCCCACCCTCCCAAGACTCATTCATTGCAGGCTTGATTCCCCATGCAGCAGTGGTCAGAAGTGTGGCAATAACCTGGTGGAGGGATTGACGACCCACTGATGAGTTCATCACTGAACGGCTGTTAAAAGCCAGAATCTAGCTGCACACGTAGGTCAGTGGGAGCCTTCCCTTTTTCCTCTTGTTCTTCCTGGCTGTCATAAAAACAGCTTTGTTCTACCTGGTGCCCCCACCATGATTCTCAGTCTCACCTCAGACCTAAGGCAATAGGGCGAAGGGTCCACACAGTCTCTCCTGGGGCCCAGAGCAACAGATCCATGCATTGAAGCCAAACCACAGCAAACTATTCTTTTCAGATATTTTGTTAAAGTGGCAGAAAACTGACGATCGTATCAAATAAGCCCTTGACACAGCACTACACTGGAAGCACAAAGGACTTGGCTACCTTAAAATATCAGGTGCTATCAAGGAGCCCTTGGGTTGGAGGAAGACATGACTACAAACGGGACCAGCTCAGGGACCTCTTAGTGTTCACCAGTTCAGGCTGAAACAGAATTTGGTCCCTTTTGAATATAACTTAGAACTCATATACACTAATTCTCAAGCCTCTTTACTGGATGCGCATGCTTCGGTTGCACAAGCATTTTCTTGATAGAGAGTCCATCCATTCATGTAGTAAATACTTATCAGGAACTAAGGGCCAGGCCTCAGTGAAGCAGTGATAAACACAGCCCCAGCTATGGTCCACACACTACTACTTACAGTCCAGGAAAATGCGCAGTCTTATAATCACATCCCTAGATGAAGAACAGGGAGTAAGTACCACATACACACTGCAGAAGAGATGCAGAGTTCAGACCTGGCAGGACATGCAGGGCATGCTCGCCTAAGCATGTGAAGGCTGTGCAGAGACTGCAGGAGGAGAAAAAGGAGACCCAAGGCTACCGGAGTGACATCTTGTTTCAGACAGAGGGACAATATGCCTTGGGGACCTTTATTCAATAGGAAGGGACAGGGTGAATCCAATACTCTGGCATCCAGTATGACAGTAAAGAAACTATCGTAGGACCAGCTTCCTGGGTATATGATGTGGGAGCACACAGGGCTCTATGGTCAGAAAGGCACTGGGATCCAGTTAAATGTTGTTGTTTGAAGCCGATGCTGCTGAGGCCAGGGAGCTAGTTCCAGGGTTAAGAGGGTTTGTTCTGCTGTCATTAGGATCTGTGAATCCCTAGCATCCAGGTAAAAAGACAGGTATATCTATTCATACCTGTTACACAGCACTAAGGAGTGAAGACCGATTCTGAGAGCTCTGGTCCTGTGAGATACCCTGTCTCAAGGTAATGCCAGAGAATGATAGAGAAACTCCGTGTCCTGCTCTGGCCTCCGTGTGCTGACACACAGGCACAGGCGGTCCATGTACCACACACACAGACACCATGCACACAAACTGGCGCTATTTAGCAGAGAAAAAGGTTTTCATTTTTCTAAAGTTAGGGCTATATCAATTAGAAAACTTACCACAAATTGAATGAAAGAAAGAAAAAGTTAAGAGAAAGATCCAGGGTGGAGTTTTGGCATAAAGATGCTTGTACTGACTCTCAGCATCAATACCTGATATACTGGGTCACCTTGGTCTAGAGTTTGTTACTAATAAAGGTTTTCTGTAGGAGGATGAAGCACTTAAAAACAAATCAGACTAAATGGTCTCCAGATAAAAACATCACTGTCAAAATCTTGTTTTCCAACACGCTTTGTGTGGGGGTAGCGGGGAAGGGGGGCTGGTGTGGCAGAAACGGTATGTGGCACACACAGGTTAGCATCAGGTTGGCAGCCAGCTGAGATCACTGAGCCTCTGGGTGCCATCCCCTTCCCACAATGGCTGAAGGTAAATGAACTCAGCTTCATCACAAATACCCTCACAAGCCTGACTAGAAGGAACAGCCATAGTTCCGTGGTAGGGTGTGCTGGCTCCTACCCCTCAAGCTTCTGTCTGTGGTGCACAGTTGCCTTCTCCTCAGCAGGAAGGCACTCTCCAGACTCAGCAGAAATTGGTATCGCTGTCTCTCTGGCTCTGTCAGAAGTTTCTGAGAAAAATGTCTTTAAATTGGTTTTCTTTTTTTTTTTTTAAAGATTTATCTTATGCGTGTGACTCTTTTGCCTGCATGCATGTACGCCTGGTACCCACAGAACTCAGAAGAGAGCATCAGATCCCCGAAACAGGAATTACAGATGATTGTGAGCTGTCATGTGAGCACGGGGGATTGAATTTGGTCCTCTGCCAAAACGAGTGTGCTAAACTGCTGAGCCATCTCTCCAGCCCTCTAAACTGCTTTTCAAAAAATATTTTTGAAAGCACAACTCTTACACCCAAACAATGGTTTGTGTGGATTCCATCTACCAGATGAGGAAACTGAGTCTGGGAGAGGTCAAAAGACTCCTCCGGGGTCACTTTGACAATGAGGAATGAAATGTACATGTGTGCATTTAGTCCCAGCACCCATCAACCCATGCATGGCACTCGTTACCCTGTCACTGGGATGCTCCAGCACAGAGCTTCCTAAGGACAGTCTGTAGAGATTCCAAGGCTCTTTGTAGGGTACCACAAGGGCATGGCAACATCCTCTTACCACTAAGATGCTATCTGGCTTTTCACTAGGCTGAGTTTTGTGCTGCTGACGTAAAAGCAATGGCAAATAAAGATGTGGGAGGCTGAGTAGTGCCTGGCTGCCTTTTCACCACAGCATCCTCACAGCTAAAAAATGAAGTTAATATCAGCAGAGAATGACTTTAGTTCCTCAGTAAACGGTATCAATTTTATTGAATTTGTTCATCTAAACCCTTGGGTTCATACTTTCTTCTTGGTCCTGTTGTTTTGAGACAAGGTCTCATCATACTGCCTAGGCTAAGCTACTGTGTGATTCTCCTACCTCGGCCTTCTGAGTGCTGGCATTGCAAGCATATACCAGCACATGACTTTGTGTCCTTTGGTGTTTCATGTAACAAAATTGGAAATGCAGTTGAATCCCTGGCACAGCAGGTGTGGTGTCTGAAAAGGGGTGAGGAAGGGAAGCTGTGAGCTCGGCAGGGACTTTCCAGAGTGTCTTTTTCACCTGAGAGGATGGTGGATGAACACACGGGGTCCATGAAATGGAAGTGTCTGTTAGCGATGTTAGAATTTGAGCTTTTGGTTTTTGAAAACTTGTGTCTGCCATATTAGCTTAACAATCGTGGGCAGTGATAACCAATGTGACCTTGTGACACCTTATAATGAAAGGTTTCCAATTTTGAAAGATTCCCATTTAACAGGATATATGATGTCTATAAATGACCATTGCAGAATATCACATAGTTATACATGGTAAAAATTTAAAGTACAAAACATATCAGTAGCTTTTTTGTTTGTTTGTTTTGTTTTGCTTCTTTGTTTTTCAAGACAGGACTTCTCTGTCTAACATCCCTGGCTGTCCTGGAACTTGCTCTGTAGACAAAGCTGCCCTCTAACTTAGAGATCTGCCTCTGCCTCCTGAGTTCTGGTATTAAAGGCATGTACCCCTGTCATCTGGCTCAGATCAGTGACTTTTAATGTAGCAGTGTGCACTGGGCTGAGTGACTGGGTTTCTCTAATTTCTTATTAGAAACCCAACCTCAGAATAATCACCTTAGAAGAGGGTGTCTTTGGGAGTCAATTGTTTCGGTTGTGTCTTCAGGTCTTGTGTAAGATTCTGGGGGGGGGGGGGACGTCTGCAAGCTGATCACTGACTGTGCCCTTAATACCAGGACTTGCTTTTACGGATAAACTCCAGGGAGACTTCCTGCCTCTTCTGCTGTGGGCACTTACAGTGAGAAGGCACCACTTAGGAAGAAATAGTCCCTCGGAAGACAGCAAGTCTTCCAGCGTTTTGATCTTATTAGACCTCCCAACCTTCATAGCTGGGAGAATTAAATTTCTGCTGTTTTTAAAATTCCAGTCTGTGATATTTTGTTATGGCATCCTGTATGGACAATGACACCTTGTCTAACAAGTACATCGATTTAATTTCACTTTCTGTATTTGTCTCTTAAGAAACTACAAAAGGAGTTCAGATGCATGTAAACAAGAATATCTGCAATTATCAAAGAAAGATTATTAAAGTATTTCCCCCTTTCTTGCTGCATAATTTACTTTTCTAATTGTCATATTTTCTTCACCTATTCCAGCTGAAAGAACCTAACAATGTACATGGAAGGCAGCACCAGACTGAAGGCTCTAGATGCTTCTACTGAGCTAGACATTAGATTGCAAAAAAAAATTGGCAAGGCTTTTTATTATAAATTTGCTTTGGAAAACACATTTGTCAAATCGTGTTATTTACGGCAACATGCAATGAGTTTATTATTGCTATTTTACATGAATGACTGCACATTTGAAAGTGTCTCAGGTTTAGTTTCTAATTAAATAAATATCGATGAACGACCCACATCAAGAAAAGAGCTTGAGGGCACTTACTAGTGTTTGAGAACATAAAGAGGTCACGAGAACAAAATTCTTGAGAATGGCTATCACTTTCCAGATGTCGCTGTCACATAGTTCGTGGGGTCATATCCTGCTCCTGGTGTGGAACTATGACCCCAAGCCCTGCAGAGAACCCACAGACTTAGTTTGCCTCTCACATATGGGTCACTGCAGAAGTGCCCAGGCAGAATTTTATATCTATACAGTAAAGTGCTGGGGTAAAGAAACATCATTCTGTAAATCGAGGGCCAGCCAGGCTGGGTTGAAGCCTTAGCTCTGTGGCCCTGCATGCGTCACTTTCTCTCTGCTTGCTTCCTCATCTCTAACACGAGGTCCCAATTAGTGGTAGTGACCTCACAGAGTTGTTGGAGGGTTAAGAGACTTGATATATGCAAAACATTTCATTTCTGACCCGGAGGAAGAGTCAATGCTTTTGGTGACCTCTGTCATTATATTAAACAAAACATACAGGATTCTGGCGACATCCCTCTTTTTGCTTGAAAACCAAAGAGAGTGAATGGGCAGCTCATTTAGCCATCAGAAATAATTCCAGTGTGTCATACATGTCATCAAAACAACCTGGCAAGGGAAAGCATCTTGCATCAATTGGCCATAACTCATACATCCCCCTCCCCGGCCCAAATGTCACTAGCCAGTGACAGCACCAGTATCTTGGAATTTACATGGCATCAGTACTGCACCGTAGGGGAGGGAGAGCTCAGAGTGGAGTTGGAAAGGATTTGTTTGACTATTTTTGCTTATCAGAGTGACTGGGATTTGCTAACAGCCTTTTGGGATAAAGTTAGAATTGAATATGTTATCCTGAGCGGACCCAACCATTCCTGCATCTCCAAGAACTATTCCATCCCAGTGGCTGCACCGTCCCCTAGAGAAACTGCACCACGAACACGATGAAAGTTGTAGAGCGAACATCTGTCCAGGTCCAGACTTGCAGTAGAGGGAAAGATGGGTCTTGGGACCCAGCTCCTCCGGACTCGGGAGGTGCCCCTAAAGTTGGACAACCGGCTGTCAGCTACATAGTCTGTCCTCCCTAACACCCACTTGGCACTCAGTTGGCACTGACTGCACAGTCAGGGGTTGCGCGCAGGCTTTCGAGCACACATTTACAGTCACTATGAGTATAATACAATGGGAAAGGACAAATGCTAATTACTTCCTGGGTAATCATGCTCAGAATATCAAATTAGCTGAATTTAGGATTAAGCTTATACTCAAATAAATTGACTTGAAGCCCCCCCCCACTTCAGATTAAAAATTTACGATCACCCAGGAATAGAAATTTAAGGGGGAGGTGAATGGGGTTATCACGGTGGGTGCCTCCTCCCAGGTTGGGGAGAGGGGAGGGAGTTGTTTAGACATACCAGGCACTGGGTCCTTTCTCTGCTCTCCCTTGCTACGTGACCTTGAGTGCCTCCTAGGTTACTCTTCCTTAAGGATGGGAGTACCAATCATGCCTAATCTTGAAAGTCCCACGAGGCCTTCCTAGGTTACTCTTCCTTAAAGATGGGAGTGCCAATCATGCCTAACCTTGAAAGTGCCACGAGGCTGAGGCTACAATGCCACACTCAGTGTGCGACTGGGGAAGTATGAAGGTCACTCAGCTTTTTAGTACAATTACAGAAAATTCTGCCTTCTGGCCTGCAGGCACTTAGATTAGACGCATATTGTCACCTTGCCTCAATTCCCAGGAGAAGCCAGAACAGAGCAGGTGGTTGGCCGCTACTGCTTACAGCTTTCTTTCTGCTTAGAACTAAGCAAAGCAAAAAATATATTCTTTGATTTGAAAAGACATTTTCCTAAAGTTTTTGCTGAGATCGAAGCCATACCCTCTTTTTTTTTTTTTTGGTTTTTGGGGGGAAGCATCAAATAGCACAGCTACACATTTCAGAGAAACTGAAGACAGGGCACTTTCCCTCCTTAGCAGCGTCTGTTGAATAAATAAAGGATACAACAGCTTCTACGTGTTCTGGAGACATGGGAAGGTCCCACAGCTCAGACGGCCATTATTAGGTCAAGCCAAACCTGAGTGGAGGTTGAGTGACCATTTGGTCTGCCTCACGCCCAGCAATTCTGCAGTTGAAAGGCTTCCAGTACATAATCTTACGAGAGTCCCGTAGCCTGACAGGAACAAGTGGTAATGATTTCTAGAGATCATGGCTGCTCACATCTGTTGGGTGTTCACTGTGGGGCAGGGCCTTAGGAACGTGATGGGAACAGCCTTTATTTCTGTGCGTTGACCTGCCTGGCTGGAGGCTTGAAAGAAATAGAAGTCAGACCATCTCTGTAGACAGAGGAGGCAGATAGGCAGGCAGTTTCCCTGCCATGCCTACAGCCAAAACATCAGCACTGTGTGTGTGTGTGTGTGTGTGTGTGTGTGTGTGTGCGTGCATGTGTACTCTAGGATCACAGATGAAAAGGAGTTCATCTCATCTCAATTATGTTCAGACGTGGTTGTCTTGTGTCATGGAACTATCTCAGAGGATGCTGTGGCTGAAGAAAAGGAGTTTCAGCCTAAGCAGCTTTGTGGACACAGAATCCTGCCCTGGGGTCCCAGGTAGTCTCTATAGCATGCTTCAGGGCTTCTCTTCCAAGGCATTGCAGGTATGCCTTGAGGCAGGTACGCCTAGTCTCAAACTCTGACTTGTCATTTTTAGAACCTCAGAAGCAGTCCTCCTCACCTTCATTTCCCACCAGTGTAAGGGAAATAAAACTGCCTTCTGCCTATCAAACACCACATTATAATTAAAACTCTTGTTGTCTTATAAGCTAAGAATGGCAGTAATGGCAGGACCTGGGCTCAATGCTTTGTGGGAATCTAATTTAATCCCCAAGGCAGTTGTCACTTTCTGGCTTCAGAAAGGCAGCAGAAGGTGACAACGAAACAGACATAGGCCCTTCTCCAGTTTCACCACGTGTTCTTAGCGGCATCGTGCGTGCACTGCTTTTGGCTGCCTCCCTGGGATCCGGAGGGTGTACCAGTCCAGCCAGGTGTCATGGAGCACAGACAACAGACGGAACCATGAAACCACACCAAATGGGATAGTGACTGGGTTTGCAATGGTTGCTTTCTTGATATCTGCCAGAAGATTTTAAAACCCAAGTATCTCAAAAAAAGAAGAGTAGGCTCGGGGCCCAATCACAAAATTGGGAAAATTAATTTTTCACTGTCAAGCCAGAATGGATCGTGTTGAGTAAGATGGGGAGTCTTGCTGTAACAAATCGATTCCATTTGTGCACAGCACACGGTCAGTAGCTAAGCTAGACTTAAGCCAAGACTGTGGTTAGAGTCTGTCTATTTCAACTCTCACTGGCCACTTAGGAAAATGAGTAACAGATGCCTTGGTGTCTTGGAGGGTGAGTAGCTACATGCAAATATAAAGGTCCTTAATTATTTTTGGATTTTCCTCATACCATCTTGGGTAGCATCTTTCTCCCATGGGAGGGAATCTTAGCAGCTGCAGAGGCTCCTAGAGCCTTGGACTCTGATCTTCCCCTCCAGGGGCTGACAACTGGGTTTTTGAAACAGAAGCTAAACATAAAACAAGATCACTGATCACGAGAGGTGTCTGGGGCCAGCGGGCACCAGTGAGATCGCAAGATCCCAGGACTGACAATTACAGAGGAAGATTTAGAGTACAGACAGAGATGTTCAGAATTGTGCTTGAGGAATCAAATCATTTTCTTTTAAGATTTTTTTTTTATTTCAGCTTACGTGTATGGATGTTTTTCCTACATGAAGTGTGACACACACATGCAGAGCCGAAGAAGGCCAAAGGTGGCATCATGTCCACTGGACTGGAGTTACAGACCATAGTAACTCCAGTTACTATGAGTTGCCTTGTGGGAGTGCTGGGAATTGAACACATGTCCTCTGGAGGAGCAGTGTTCTTTACCCGGAGCCATCTCTCCAGTCCCAAGATCTCCTTTTACGGCTTTTTACATTACCTGTTCTGCAGTATCTCTGGGATCTCAGGCCCAGGAAGAGGCATTCCTCAAGAGATACTCGCTGGACACTCTGTGTACACTCTCGTAGGTACAGAAGCTACTCCCCACACCTGACTCCTGAAAATGGGCTTAATCAAGGAAATAGATTTTGTATGTTATTCAGTTGTTTTAAAGTTTAAAATTAAGAGCAGATATTTCCACTTGTGGGAAACTTTAAAGAATGTGATTAACATTTTTGGAAAACAAATTATACAACACCAAAATGCCAATCAAATAGCTCTGATGAAAGTTTAGTGTCAAAATTAAGATATTTTATATGGATAAAGACTTTTTATAGGAATACTACCCAGGCAGGTGTTGCATATCTGTAGGCTGAGGAAGGAGGACCATCTGTGGAAGGCTGGCCTGGGATAGTGAGACCCTATTGCAGTAAAGTTGAGCGGGATAAAAGAAGATGTTGATACAATAGTAAATTTTTTAAGTGCAATAATATGTCTTAATTCACCCGTGTGTTAGCTACTTTTCTATTACTGTGATGAAGCACCATGCCCGAGATAGCTTATAAAATAAAACATTAAATTTGGTTTACCTCACAAGTCTTCCTTTTGAAACCTCGAATCCCACCCCTAGAACCCACTTCCTCCACACCTCCTAATCCTTTCCAAACAGTTCTGCCAACTGGACACCAAGTGTTCTAACATCTGAGCCAATCACGGTCATTCTCATTCAAACTGCTACAACCTGTTTCTTTTTTTCTTTTTTAATCTCTGTGTTATAGTTACTAGAAAATAAACAATTACGTCAGTGACTAGGGTCAGGATTCAGTTGGACAGCTCTATGATACATAATTAATAGCTCATATCATCAAAGGTCAATTTTCCCATAGAAATAAATTAATCTCAGAAAGGATGCATCCTACAATAACTAAACTTATTATTTTATGTTGATGTTAAGTTTTCTGACATTATTTATAGCATTTAGGATAAAGCTACCTCTTAGAATAATGGCCCATTTGACCTTCTGCAGAGAAAGAAAAAGCAAACCAAATTACAGTTCCCAAAGTGCTCGCTGCCAGGCCTTGAGTTAGCATGGCCTCTTCGAGACGGTTTGCAGAGAACTGATATAGATAGGATAGTATTTTAAAGCCTTAATAACATCAAGAGTAAAGTAACAGCATATTGGTCACTTGTAGGCATCGGATGTCTATGTTGAGAAATGGCTTTTACTGCTCTCAGCTAAGGTACAAGCATGTTAGCCAGGGGAGTCTAGTTTATAATTCACACGGAGCCTTCAGAATTAGCCAGTATAATTATTCCTTTAAAAACTATAAAACCAATAAGTTTAATGATATTACACTAGAATTAGCTTGCCAATAAAATAAATACGCTTTGCAGATCATGTCATACTCTGATGGTATTTTGATTGCCCCATTTCTAACTAGAACAACAGGGTCATGCAAACTGTCATACGTATTGCATTGTTAACTGATACAAGGTCAGAAGCTAACAAGATCTGGGGAATTTTGTGTGATGTGAATGAGTAAAAACTAATACATGGACCGTTTCCCCATAACATCATAAGTCTGCAAAAATGGTTTAGCAGGGTGGAAAGGATGAGCCTTGGACCCAGTTTCTGTGCTGGTATTTCCTCTTCCGGCTGCAGTGGGTTTACCTGCCTTGAGGTATGCATTATTAGTTCCTATGGATTTATTAGTCCTTCTCATTGATGACAGGATTTTTGTACTCATATCTTTAAAAGAAAACAAAAATTTTGTTTTCTACTCTGAAGTGAAAGCATTAGGCACTGTTCCGATTTGACCCCTTGTACCAGGTAATGAGCAGGGCCACAGGTCTGAGAGGCAAATAGGATACCTGGTATGGAGGTCTGATGAAAAAATCCAAGGGAGGGAGACCCCAGCTCATGGCTGTGGGACATTCGGCAGGTGGGAAGCAGACTTCAGGTCCCAGGAAGTGGGTTGAACTGACTCCGTGTCAGGCAGAACACAGCTACTAGAGTGAGCCTAACTGAGCTGATAGATTGATTGCTTAATGAAAATATCAACAAAATTCAAAGAAATGTGACAATCCACAATATTCTCACATTACATTTAAAATACAGAAATATAAATATAGAAGTTGGAAAATTAGATCCCTTCCGAAAGAGAGATGGCAGAACCCAACCCTAGGTTAATACAAGTATTTGAATTCTTAATCCACTACTTTAAATAAATTCTTATGACTATGCTTAAAATCATGAAGCAACATTGGACAGCGTTAAAGGGAGAAACCCCACACTCATGGTTGAAGGACATTAGCTCTACCTTTTCAGTAATTAATAGGAGCAATCCAAACACATCGTTACAGTCACAGATGACTAACTGGTACCCCAGCTATGCTGGCCTGCCTAATATGTAATAATGGAGCACCGCACTCAAGGGCAGAAGGTGCATTCACTTCAATCTCAGATGACTGAGACCATATGTCGGGTCGTAAAATGAATCCTACAGTGTACAAGGCTGAGAATGTACAGACTGTGATCTCTGGGCACAAAGGACATAACCAACCACCAGCATTAACTGTAAGTAACCTTAATGGAAATTAGGAAACATGCAAGAGAAACTAGAAAGTAAGTAGAGCTGAACGCAATACAAGCACCACATATCAAAACTCATAGGGCAGAGCTAAACATATACTTAGAGAAAACATATAACTGTAAACTTTGCTCTAAAGTATGGACGGTCTGGGGGCTGGAGAGAAGGCTCGAGTTAAGAGTGCCTGAGTTTAATCCCCAGCACCCACATGGCAGGTCACAGTCGCCTGCAACTCCAGTCCTAGGGACTCCGATGTACCCTTCTGACTTCCATGGGCTCCCACACCCATCTGGTACACATGTATAATATCAGGCTCTCTCTCACATACACTCACTGGTACACATGTATAATCTCAGGCTCTCTCTCTCTCTCTCTCTCTCTCTCACACACACACACACACACACACACAAACACACCAATAAGTCCTTTTAAATAAAAAGTTGAACAAGTCAAAATAAAGAAGTCAACAAAAGACAAACTAGGCCCAATGAAGTAGATTTTAAAAGAACAAAACCACTTATTATTATATGGAAGCCACATATAAAAATACAAATACATTGACTCATATAAACTACAGATCTGAACTGAACCCAGGTCCTTGAGCATGCTAGGCACTGAGCTACACCCGTGATCCTCTTTTACTTTTCACTTTGAGACAGTCTTATTAGTTGCTCAGGCCAGCCTTGAACTCACTCTGTAGCCCAAGTCTGTAATTTTGAATTTTCAGCCCTTCCACCTGAGCCTTAGATGTAGCTGGGACAGCATGGTTACACCACTGTTCAGCTCCTTGCATGGCTTCACAGGTGTTTTTTTTTATCATCTATTCAAAGAGGAAATAACACCAATTATTTATTTTTATAAATAATTGCTTTTATAAAATAAAATGGAAAGAAATCCCCTAATATAGAGACACATACCTAGACACACACAGACACACAAACACATACACACACTACCCTAACACCAAAACCTGACACAAGAATCAAAATCAAATAAAATTACAGACTTCATCTATCAGAAACATAGATAAAACATCACTAACAATACACTAGCAAATTCCCACCAATTCTAAAAAGAGGATCATGAATAAAAAGGATTTATTCAGGATAGCAAGAGTCAGTCAATGTAACTCACCATGTTAACAACACAAAGGAGAGAGGTCAACTCTGTCTCAATAGATGCAGAAAAGAATCTGCCAAAATTCAACACCCCTAGGTAGCAAAATCTGCCAGTTGGCTAGCCATAAAATGTGACCTTCTCAGGTTGATACCAAGCATGTAAGAGAAACAGTCTCACCACAACAGTGTCCTCCAAGATCAGGACGAAGGCAGGCTGCAAAATGCCCTCTCTCACAGATCGGCTCCTGGACACTGGGGATCAGGTGCTGTGCCGACAGCTTCAGAATCCCTTGAGTGAGCTGTAAGCTTACTTTCTTCACACAGAACTATGGAAGTCAACAAATGTGCCCCAGGGGCTAGAGAGATGGCTCAGTGGCTAAATATACTTACTGCTGTTGCAGAGGACAGGGGTTAGAGTCCCAGAATCCACATGACAGCTCTCAACTGTCTGTAACTCCTGACTCCCTCTTCTGGCCTCTGTAAGCTTCTGCACACATGTGGTGTACAAATTCTCACTTGGGCTCAAACACACACACACACACACACACACACACACACACACAGAGAAAGAGATATTTAAAAGTGTGTTCAATGTTCAATAAAGATTGTAAGTCAAAATTTGAATTTCTCTTCCCTGAGTCCACAAAGGCCTTCTAAACCACATGATAATAATCACGACAGTAATCTAGGGCCAGGAGTGAGCCTCTGTGCTTGGCTTTCTTCACACTTTCCCTTCCCACAGACCCAGAGGCGAATAATAACCTCTAACGCTATTCACCAGGGAAGAGGTAGACCCAGGCTCAAGGCACTACCACAGCTGCTGTGAGATTTACGCCTCCCCATCAAAGCACCGTGCCATCCATCAACAGAAACATTCAAGTCACAATGGCATTTTGCTACTAAAAGCAAGCCTAATTTGCTCATTTTCATTATTTAGAGGCAGTTAATTAAAAAACCCAGCAGACATTTATTTGGCTGCCTCAAGTCACTCCTCACTGTTCACTGCCTGGCTTTTACACTATTACCATTTTATGGCCTGATGGGGCCTGAAGTGGGTTCCTTATGGCCATGTTTCCATTACTTTAATTCCAAGGAAGCCATTAAAGCCTGTCAGGTTTCAGAGGCTGGGGAGGCGAGCAGCGGCACTGTGCTGTCTTTACAGAAGAACTGACGCCCTTGGCAGGGGTTGGATTCTTTCCTTTCCACAAGGGATCCTCTCCCTACTATGTGTATGAACTGGCTTGACCCCAGCCTTAAGGGAGATCTGTGGCCTAGACCCATGCCATCATTTCATTATCTAATAATGGACCAAGAACTAAGAACCATGCAAATTTTGAAATGTATAAAGAATTCCTTAGTATGAAGCATTGCAGCTTCAAATAGTATTAACTGCCTAGGAACACGTGTCCTGTTTGATGAGGGCCTCTTCCGGAAGAAAGAGGCCTTGCTCTGGACTGGTTAGTTAAAGATTAAATGTCACAGAGGGTATGACAATAAGTGGGGGTAACATTTCCTCCCTCCCTCCTTCCTTCGTGCCTCCCCTCCTCCCCCTTTTCGTTCTCTATTTACTTCTATTTGTTCTGAGACGGTCTCTCTACATAGCTCCGGCTATCCAGAAACTCACTGTGTAGACCAGGCTGATCTCAGACTCACAGAGAGCTGGGATTAAAGGCAGGTACTGTGCCTGTCTAAACTGGGTAAGCTTTGGAAACTAAGAAAAGCCAAAACCACTCCAACAAGTAAGGCGGCTTCAACACTTCATCAGCACATGAGAGCCGGTAGACACCCAAGACTTTCAGAAAGCACGGGAGATCACTAAGCAGTTGTTGAAGCCATCAACAACCCTTGTTGCAAAACCCGTGAGCCATTCTACCTGCTCGTGGTCAAATAACAGAAAATTATTTTTATATCTATCCATAGACCTCCTGCAAAAGCTTCAGGTCTCAGTATAAGATTGGTCTCCCCCAAAATCCCTGTTCAGGCGTCTTAAACCAAGACAGGCACTGCTAAAGGGGGGATGGGGTAGACCCTAAAGCCAGGGTCATAAAACAGACTCCAGCAAATCTGCTGCCCATGAAACTCCAGAAAGCAGCTCAGACCCATCTCCCTGGAGCCTTGAGTTTGCAAAAACAGGTGATCTGACTTACCTCCCACCCTGACGTTTAGAAAAACAGCTTTTCCAGAAAAACAGTGTCTGGGTCTGGCGAAGTCATGCTCGCCCCTCCTTACTCTCAGCTGCAGAGACTTAGGACTGCGTGGCGAGTTCTGTGCACTGTGCTGCTCAGCCTCCAGGTGCCACCTCTACAACCAGCGAAGTTTGCTCTCTCTGCCTGCGGTCGAACTGCGTTCTTCTTTTTTGTTTCCCCCCAGCCCTTTTTTTTTACGTTTATTTATTTATTTATTTGAAGATTTATTTATTTATTATGTATACAGTGTTCTATCTGTCTGTATGCTTGCTGACCAGAAGAGGGCACCAGACCTCATTGCAGATGGCTGTGAGCCACCATGTGGTTGCTGGGAATTGAACTCAGGACCTCTGGAAGAGCAGTCAGTGCTCTTAACCTCTGAGCCATCTCTCCAGCCCACGTTTATTTATTTTGAACCTCATTGGGCTGCCCCTTTGCTGCATTGCTTATTGCTATCTGTACATCGTTCTTTTCCTTAGAATTCTTTGAGGCTAGAATATGTATTTAGTCATCTCCCAGACTTTGCCACATAGATTAGAGAGAGGCCTAATTTAACCCCAAATGCTTCAGAAATGTTAGCTGGGTGTCAAAGAAAGCGCACCTCAGTGTAATCAGATGAAGTGTGGTGTTGTGGTCAAGATGGGAATTTATGGAATCAGAATGTCTCGGCTCCAACAAGTAGTTACTACCTGTGGCCTTGGCTCAAAAGTCTCTACTCCAGCCTCCATCTTTCCACCTGTAAGACGGAAGCAGACTACAGTCCACCACACTGAACTACGAGGAAGGTTAAAACCACCAAAGTGAACTGCAAAATGCACTTTGCAAAATTCTGGGGAGAAAAATAAGCAGTGATGGCCATGGCTGGTGTCAGTGGGGGCAACTTCCTGAAGAAGCTGAAGCTCACTTTCTTCTGGTTTGACATCCCAAGGCAGCAAAAGCCTCCTGGGGGTCATCATTGTTCTGTGTCCAAAATACACATCACATTTTCACTAGAGCCCTAACTCCTTGCCCCTCCCCTGTGCCAGTTGTCAATCATCATCCCCTTTAACCAGCCTTACCAGCACAAGATGGGTGTGATCATTGCCCAGGCCCTGGTTTGCTCTTGGAGCCTTGTGCAGAGATCAGTCTCTCCTGACTGCCATGTTTTGGGGCCTGCTCAAGCATGGTGCCATCCCTGAGCTCTGGCTGATTAGTTTGACTCTTCCACACCAGCGATGCAGCTGAACACATGACTTAGTCCCACGTTCCTCCGAGACTCACTGTTGGCCACTATACCTGCTGTGACCTAATCCCCTCTCTAGCAACAGCCTGGCTGTTAAGGATATTCAACCCATTTGACAGATGGGATGACTTACTCAAAGTCCATCAGGATCGTTCCCTTGTCCTGGTTCTGGGGCCTGTGGGGGGTCCACAGATGTGAACCTGTTCCACCCTGACTAAAGGTCAGGGAGTTTGAGCTTATTTTTGCTCTTTCAAAGTTGTTGAAAACAGGGGTGGCTACAAATAAAAGATTCTGACCTAGGGTGTGGTTAACTACTATTTTGGGTATAGAGGTGGATGGACTCCACCAAGACCAAAGATCAGAGAATCCAAGTCTATTCCTCATATCATGTTAACGAGTCCTGTTGCCTCCCCTACCCCTTTTGGAGTGAAGCACCTAAGAGTGTGGAAAACAAATGCAGTGGCATTCAGTATTCACTGAATGTCCCTCCCAATGCTGTTCTGTGTTTCTGTCTCTTATTTCTCTTACGTCTCTGTTCCTTTTGCTTAATAGTTCTAATGCTCACGCTCCTACCCTGGAACGTGCTAATTTTGTCGAAGCTGGACTCTGACAGATGACACCCCAACGTGTAGCTTACAACAGGCTTTGCATTGCGCAGACTGCATCTTTGTGAGGTGGAGGCCCGCGATCCATGACCAGCTGCAGGTATAAGACTCCATATTTCTACCCTCTGACAAGTCCCATGTTCTGTACGTTGTACTGAAGTTCTAAAATGTTTAGGTGAGGAACCCCAAAGGGGCAGAGGTATATTTAAAATGTTTAATTTAAGTCAAGGCAAGTGCCAGGAAAATCCATATTTTGAGCTGCAAAAGAAAGAGAAATGGCAGTCCGATCAATACTACAGAGGTATATGGACTCTTTTACTGCTCCATCAATGGCTGGCGGTAATAAGTCAGCGTCCCAGGGGACAGTCTCAAACTCTAAAACAAAAGTTCAGAGGTCTACTGTCCACTGGGCATGATTTCTGCTTTATTCCACCCAGCTGAATGGAAGACAAGGCCTTTCTCACACAGGGGCCAGGAGACCTGCAGCCTCCCTCCCACTCATCCCCAACCCTCCACAGTCAAAGCCAGAACTGCTAGACTGATAACAAGAGCCTAGGTGGCTGGCTAATTCTTCATTTCCCTGTCAGCAATACAGTCTGCAAACTCCCACCGAAGGCATGCAGATTAAAATGTTAAATCAAACTCAGAAGAGAAATTTGGAAATCAATTCCAGATTTCTGCAGAAAAAGGCCATGGAGGATAATGAAGAGAGAACTCCCAGCTTCAGCTGTTTCATTTTCTAATCTGAGAGCAAAATAAAACTGCTGTTTTCCAAAAATTCGGCTGGTGCAGGAAAAAATGGCAAGCAAGCCATGTGCCCTGGCTTTCCCAGTTCCCAGGCAGGGGCAGGCACTTCTGCAAGACAGCCTATCAGCACACTAACTCCCAATGTCTCTCTTATTTCCTTTTACTGAACCTTGTACCTTTTTTATTTTTAACCCCTGGCAACAGAAATCCAATACAAATGTAAATAGATTGACTGCTTCTAGGTTTATAGTAAATAACTTGAAAGAGCTGTAAATTATGGTGTCTGGAGCTTCTAATGCCTTCTAAGCTGGAACTCACTGCAGCAGAGCCAAAGTCCCTCTTTGACTGTTCCTCCCTGTGTCAGAGGCACCGTGATCACACTCTGATTAGCCTACTGGGACTCCCACAGACCCGGCATGGGATGTGGATGTGGATGGGATGCCTCACTTCCTAGGTAGGCCAAGGTAAGACAAATCCAGACTGATCTCACTGTAGCCACTTCTCAACCACTTCTTCCTTTCCCTGCGCATGGTTCACCTTTCAAGCAACCTAGAAGGGAGTTATATTTCCTTCTTCCCTAGTCTTTGTATATGATCAGGAGCCCCCCAGCAGGGATGGTCATGTGAGTAGACCTCCAAATTCCTGAAAATCCCAGGAAAATAAAACCGGCAGTCATTTCTGTACTGCTTCAAAAATGCCTCTGACTTTATCGATTGGGAAGCCTGCATTGCCTGCTTCCTCACAGAGTTCTCAGCAGTAGTTTTGCATCCTGCTCCTGCTAGGAAAATAGTATCTGGCTCAAAAGGTCCAGGATGAGGTTAGAATTCAATCACATCATTTGTCTGTTGTTCTCAGAGCCCATCGCCCCAGGCTCAGGATATTAGGAGTAATTAACCAGCGCCTTCATGCACTGAACCCTGCAGAGGAGGCAAAAGAAGTCTGTTTCCACCCCTGTCCTTCAAGCTGACATCTCCTTAGGAAGAGGAGCTGGATTCTCAGATCACCCCAGAGATGAAAAAAATCGGTTACCTGATCACCTACTCGCCATGAAACTAACAACACCCTCAACTGAGGGGAATAGTTAAACCCTCTTCCTTCTCTCTTTAGGGACTACAACCGCCCCCCTCTCCCGCAGAGCACAGGAAGATGTATTTGAATGCTTAGCGTCTGTGAGTTTGCACAAACAACAGCCTGTAGTGTTTTTTTCTTTCACCTTGCCTCTTCCAGGAGAGAGGTTATTTTGAGGGTTACTGCTGCGGTTTGAGTGTTTAAACCAATCCCCAGTTGATGGTGTTAAAGACAGTACCTGCGGGAGATGACTAGGTTATGGAGACAGTTCTTGTGGATGGAATTAGTGTCCCCAGGAAAGAGGCTCAGGGGGCTTGTTTGTCTCTTACATTGAACGAGGACACAGGAAAAACAATAAAAGATTTTCCCAGAACGTGACCACCCTGGTACCTGGATCTGGCCCAAATTAAGAGCTGGGAGGAAGAAACAAGTGTTTCTTCTTTATAAACAACCCAGTTCTGCTATGTGTCTAGTTTACGTTCCAATGCCAATCTTAACATCATAGACAATTATCCCACTAACGTAAATCCGGAAAGAAATGAGGTAGGGCACAACCGGAAGACAAAATGTAGGTGCTGCCTGAAGGGGAAGGACCTGACTTCCGTGATCAATCACACTGATTCCCTGGGTGATCAGCTGCTCTTTGTGTCAAACGTCCATACATCTGAGGAACTGGTGAGTGATCCCACACTCACTATACATCTCGTTGTCCAGGCTCTTGCTCTGTCCAGTACTTGCGCTAGGTGTGGAGGAGTCCTTGGGGACTAAGAACAAATCAACCTACTTCTTAGGAGCTGACCTGATGGAGGAGAGAAGAGAATGAGTGTGCAATAGAAAGCGTGACTTCACTAATGTTAGGGTTGGGTCCAGTTGGGTCAATAGTCCAGTCTCAAGAACTACAGGACAATCTATTCCCCTTGTACCAGGACTTAAAAGCCTGGTATTGTCCTTATGACAGTGTTTAGGAGTCTCCTGCAGACCTCAGACCAGATAATGCATTCTGCTTTCCAGCTGCTAAAGTCACAGCTGTACTTCCCCTTCAGCTGTATATCTGGCCCATCTGGGGTCCATGGAGGAAGAGAGGGAAGAGGAGCCCCTAGGAGGATGCCCCTAGGTCCAGACACAGAGTGAGTGATGTCATCTTTGTCCCCACGGTGACTTTGTCTGTGCAGGTTGGAGTATCCTTGTTAAGACAGTGAGGAGAGGAATAATTAGTGTTGTCCACGGAAGCATGGCCTGTGAGGCTTGCTTCAGAGAGGGGAGGAGCCTGTCTGAAGAAGGGACTTGTATAGGCTTCATGACTTGGACCAGATTTTTCTCACCAGGAAATGGAACTAATTTTTTGTCTTTGTTTTGAGGAATTTTGGAACAACAACAAAAAAGAATTGCAAAGTTTATCAATAATAATAGGCTATCAATAAGCCTATTAATACTGTATTATTTTGTACTGTCCCTTGAGCGGAGCGCTCTGATACTCTAACTGTGATTGATAGTCTCTGAGCCCGGGAAGGAAACTATCCCATTTTTGCTTGAGCATTCCCTTGACTCTTATTCTCTACACTTTGGCCAATTACTAGTTTCTGTGTCAACCACCATCCATTACACAGAGATTCTCTGACAGGGTCTGACAGCTGTAATAATCTATGGGCAGAGTTATACATTTAGAGGGATGTTTAATGCAGTGTCCATTTAGAATAATAAGAGTAGGTTCACCCCCGATCCTGTGATCACCCCAATCAAGCATTCTTGGTCAGATTTATAGTACCGAACATGTTTCCTCCTGTGGAGTAGCTTTCAATCCCACCTGAAGCCAATTGGTCATCCCTACAACCATGCCACTATTGCGCCCATGGGCATAGCTTGCCTTGCCTTTCATTATTGAAGAACATTTTGTTCAGACCTGTGTAAAATCTTGATGGTTTTTCTTCCCAGCGTCCTGATAGCACCGTGTAATAGCATACAAGCTAGCCAATGGTGACTCTTCGTGGTCAATATGAACTTGACTGCTCCATATCATATAACGAATGTTTGCCACAGTGGAGTATTATTCAGACACAAGGAAAAACAAAATAAAAAGGTTTTCATGCCAGCACATCTCCTGTTGTATGATGTTTTGTTTGTGTTCTGACAAATAAAGCTTGCCTGAAGATCAGAGGGTGGAGCTAGCCACTAGTTAACCATAGAAACAGGGTCGTGGTGGCTCATGCCTTTAAACCCAGCACACCGAGGTGGAGAGAGGAGGTGATAAGCTAGGACAGAGACAGGATCTTAGCCTTTTTGGATGCAGGAAGGAGACAGGCAGGAAGCAACTGGCGGCTGCTCCTCTAGTTCTCTGATCTTGCAGGTTTCTCTCCAATAGTTAACGCCCAATTTTTGATTAAGATTAATTAGATTTATGCTTCAGTCTTCCCCTGCTGGTACCTGAAAATCCACCAAGAAAACCTGTTTTTGGGTTAGCCCAGACTGATTGATTCCTCTTACTTTTATTTTTGTTTCATTTCCCATTTTTATACTTTTATCACCTTTATAAGAAATATACATCATAACCCTTTGTGGGAGGCAACTTTTAGTGATTTCCAGACATATTTATTCTATATCCTCCCAGTAAGCTTTTTAAACATCAGAGAACATGGCTTATGTATGATTCTGTACCTGGATCTATATTTCATATTGTGAAAGCATTTTCTTATCTTATTTAAGACTTCCTTCTAGCATTATTGTGGTGGATATATAATATCTCATTTGATGGATGTGACAGTTGTATGTAACCTGTATCCAAATGGTTGAAATGTAGGTTGTTTCCATCTTTACACAGCCATACATAGAACCGAGATATTTTTAAACTACCTGACAAACGGATGATGAATTCCCCAAAACGGATGTGCTGGGCATGAACACTTTAAAGTTTGTGCTGTGCTTTTGTTCTTTGACCTTAAGACACAGGCTCCATTTCCCACCTTCCCAGCAGATAAATGGTCAACCACACCACCACCCCAAGACAGATACTCAGGACACTAGCAAGAGCGAACCTTCCCAGTCCTGGATGAAGCCTGCAGCCACAGCGGGAGGTCCCAGAGTGGACCACTTAAGACCCAGGAAAGCCCTCAGCCACTGAGCTACTGTGATGAGTCACTGTCTAGGTGCCTCCACAGGGACTGTGGCGTCTACTGAGATCATCCCCCATGACACTCTGGGATCACATTTTGTTCAATATGTCATTTCTTTAGTTATGGCCCAGGCTGGTCCTGGAGACTCTCAGTAGGGAAACCGGGACTCATGCTTGCTACCAAGATGTTCTTGGCCTTGCTGGTAAACACCAGCAGCAAGCACAGGGGAAAGCAACTGCCCTTGCCTCTCCATTCTCAAGGATGGGGGTGGGGGGGCTCTTTGGAGTTTTCACTTAGTACCTCTTGCCAGACTTAAGGATGGGAGTGTATGTCCCCAGGGAAGCCCAGTTGTGAGACTAACAGTCAATAATGGTGGATAACAGTGGCCTTTAAGCAGAGGTTAAGAGGAGCTGAGAGACTTGGAGTTGTGATTTAAGTCACAATGATCCCTTTAGGAAGAGGGGAGGAGGGGAGGGAGGGAAGAATAAACACAAGTTTGTTGAGGGTCTTTTGTCCACCAAACAGTGTGGGCCGTAGTCCACACACTTCACCCTGGAGACACCGTGGAGAGCTAGTTATTCTCACTCAACTTTAGAGGACACACTGCCACATAGGGAGGCCACGTGTCTCACTGAAGGTTTTGCCATCAGGGATCTGATTCCCACACACAGGTTCCTTCTAGTTTCTGGTCTCTGAAGAAGCCCTTCCTGTCTGATTCTCACAGTCAACCTGGTGCTTCCCTCATGGCCAGGTTCAGATGGGTTATAGCCTCCCAGTGTCTGTGAGAAAAGTCCTGGGTCTCTGGACGGTGCCTATGATAATTTAGCAATACAGAAACACAGGCTTCTATACCTAGGTCCCTCCCTTCTCCACACCTGCTGCAGGGAGCTCCTGGCCTCTAGTGGGGCTCCGCTAATTCAGGAAGACTGTGGGCCCTGGTCTCCTACACACTAAGTTTGTAAAGTACCTGGAACGCAGTAGATGTTTGCAGCTCTATTTCCTTTGCTCCACCAGGATCAGATGGCTTGGTGGTTTACTGAGCATCTACTATGTGCCATCCACTGAAAGTACGGGGTGTGGGGGGTAATCTGGAAATCTCTCTCTCCTTCTCTCCCCTTCTTACACACACACACACACACACACACACACGCACGCACGCACGCACGCACGCACGCACGCATGCATGTGACACATAAGACAAAACAGAGAGAAGCTAGAGTGTCAGGCAGAGGGAGATGATATTTTGGATAAAAGTTTTCCCTTTCAGATGTGGCTTGAGTATCGCATGTTAGTTAGTTAGTTAGTCTAGGTGACTTGCTTACTGCCACCTAAAGTGCTGCTGAAATGCCGGACATGCCTCACAACCAGCTCTGTGCCTCAGGCTTTCTGTTTAGTAATTAAAGCGAATAGAGGGCAGTAAAGTGGCAGTGTGCTCTCAGCAAAAAGATGAATCGAGGCGAAGGTCATTTAAAGCAGCATGAAAGGCAAACAACAAATCCAAAATCAAAATGAGGGAGATAAAAACAAAGCTCAAAATAAACTGTGGATGCGGTGGGAGAAGCGGAGAAAGCAGAAGCCAGACGAAGGAGGACTGGGAAAGCCATAAGTCAGCAGAGCACAATTAAAACTACAGGAAACGGAGGAGCAAAATGAATGCTAAAGGAATGCAATCTACAAATTATGAAGCTAGTAGAGCCAGGCAACGAAAGGGAACAGAAAACAGGACAGAGCTCATGTGGCCATGTGCTTGAGGCTGAGAGAGTCCCAGGAGCAGACTGTGTGACTTTGCCAGTCATCGCTGGTGCACAGGCCTCCCACTTAGTCTTCCGAAGGCAGGAGAGCCCAGGAGATGTCCTCTGCGGGGCGATCCCCAAGGCTCAGACAGCAGGACATTTGCCCTTTGACTTTGCACTCTTTCCTTTAATGGGTGCCTCTCTCCATCCTAGCTCATTTGGTGTAAAAACACAGCTCATGTTTCAGGTGGAAACTGAACCAGACCATCTGGTCTCTCTCGGCTCCTTAGCTACACTTGGTGAGCAGTAAGGAACGGTGCCGGAGCATGTGCGTATAGTCTGCGCCAGACCAAGAATTAAGATTCAGAGCTGCCATCCTAGATGAGGAGGTAGGTGGAAAGTCTGGGAGTCTGCCATGTGTATGGAGGCTTTGAAGTTGACCTGCAGGGCTGCAGGAAGTGACTTGGGGAGGAAGAGGCAGCTGACTTCTTTGCCTCTCCACCCATACGAAGGTGGTTAAGAAGGCCTGGTGACTAGAAGCGAGCAGGCAAGAAAGAAATGCATATTCATACAGGGAACTCCCAACATGCTCAGAAAGAACCCGCTCATGGAAAACTGCTCATTTCCCATGTTCAAGAGAAAAGAATTGTTTAGGCTACTTCTGACATCAGTTTTGATGCATTTAACTTTTGGGACTTTTCTCATGTCGCTGTCTTCAAATTTACTGTCTTAAGTTATTTTTACCATCTTATTATCATTTAACACCTGATTGTAACACGAGGGGCCTGCTCGTTGGGGTTTCTGT
>JAQHUG010000001.1:17095326-17116091 GCA_028555095.1 Dicrostonyx torquatus | reverse complement strand
AAGATCAAACGTACTGATGACAGCTTATGTTGGAAAGGATGTGGAGTCAGGAGAATACTCGTCCACTGCTGATGGAAGCAAAAATTTGTACAGGACATTGGAAATCGGTATGGCTGTTTCTTAGAAAATTGGGACTCAATCTATCTCAAGACCTAGCTATACCGATTTTGGGGATATACTCAAACGATGCACAGTCATACCACAAGGGCACTCAGTTATGTTCATAGCAGCATTATTCATAATAGCCAGAACCTGGAAACAACCTAGATGCTTCTCAGCTGAAGAATGGATAAGAAAAATGTGGTATATTTACATTTTACACAGCTGCAAAAAATAATGACCTCATGAAATTTGTAGGCAAATGGATGGAACTGTAAAATATCATTCTGAGTGAGGTAACCCTGACCCAGAAAGACAAACATGGTATGTACTCACTCATGGGTGGTCATTAGGAATAAAGTTATAAACCTTTTAAAGTATTTGTTTTATTATTTATTGATGTACATTGTGGGAGCCCCCATCTGTCTCTCTTTCTCTCTCTCTTCGTGTGTGTGTGTGTGTGTGTGTGTGTGTGTGTGTGTGTACACCTATATGGGCACCCTTAGAGGCCAAACGAGGGTGTCAGATCCTATGGAGCTGGATTTACAGAAGGTTGTGAGTCAGCTGGCGTGGGTACTTGGAAACAAGATGCAGTCCTCTGCAAGAGCAGCCATTACTATTAGCCACTGAGTCACCTCGCCAGTCCCAGGATGTGCTAGTCTTGTGTGGCTTATGACAGATACTGGCACATGGATTTACTGGGATTTTGGAATCTGGACAATGTTCTTCCCACCAAAGGAATTGGGATGCTTCTTTTTCATTTCCTGAGTCTACAAAGGTTCTGTGGAATAATCCTTCTGTACACTGTGAATATATGTTGCTATGATTGGTTTAATAAACAAACTAACTGAACAATAGTTTAAGCAGAATAAAATTCGGAAGAAAACGCAAATTAAGAATGATTGGATAAGGAAGGGTGGAGTCCTCCTCAGCCAGCTGAGGAGGAAGCAGAATGTGTAGAAAATGAGGTAACAAGTCATGAGCCATGTGGCTAAGCATAGATAAGAAATATGGGTTAATTTAAATGTAAGTGTTAGGTGGCAACAAGCCTGAGCTATCGGCAGAGGCTTTGACATTAATATTAAGCCACTGAGTGATTATTTGAAAGTGTCTGTGAGACAGAAAAACCCCACCTACACAAAGGTGTGGCACGGTTTCCTTCCTGAAATATGTGGTAGAATTCACAAATCCAACCTTATGAGTGGGAGGTTTTCTGGGGCTGTATTCCTAGTTACTAGTCTGGGTTATTTATTTACTAAAGTTGATTCAGATTTTCCATTTCTTTTGAGTCAGTTCAAATTATCTGTGTCTTTCTACAAGTTCTACATCATTAACATCGTGCAATTTGTTGGCCTAGAATTGTTCATCATATTACTTGTCCATTATGTATCTTTGCTTTCAGTCTATTTCCAGAGCTTTGAACTAGTTGATTCTGATGAGCTCTTTTAGCTGTATTGCCCTTTCCTGTAGGGAAGAGTTGTTGATCTCTTCATTCCACTGATACAGATGTGATGCTATTTTCTTCAGCTTTGCTGCCACGCCCTCGCTTCCTAGTGTAGAAGACTGTGTGCAGGACCTCTTCGGTCATCTTCCCCTCCTTTGAGAGATGTTCTCAGCCCACCTCATTTTCAAATACCTCTCCTTTCCCCTGAGCACTTGCGACCACATCAGCCAGTTTTATTTTGGCACAGTGCTCACCACTAAATAGATTCTTCTGTCTGTCTTCTGGTAACCTCCTCATGTGGGCGTTATCTACTTGTACCACATGCCCACCTACCTGCCAGGATGTTAAAGCCAGGAAGGCAGAGGCTATCCTCAGGCTTATGGTCTTTATCTACTGGTGAATGGGTGTCCGAAGGAATAAAGAAAGAAAAGGAACAAAGGATTGCAAAAGAAGATGAATCCTCGTAACCTAATTTCCAGCACATGTTTCTAAATTCTGGATGCATCTCCAGAGTAGGCTGATAGGGATCCGGAGAAAACAGGCTGTGCAGGCAGTGTCCACGGGAGTCAGAGCAGTGAGTGTGCAATGCCTCCCCTCCCTTAGAATTAGGTTGAGGCCAAATGACCAGTTCTGGCCAAGAAGATGTAATTAGAGATGAAATACTGTGCCTCTACTCTCATAACTCAGCAAGATAAATATATTGTCCCCTTTTGAAGATAAGGCTAGTGTCAGAGGCTAAGCATTGTCACAAAGCTCTCCCACCTGACCGGAGCTGGAGCCAGCCTTCCTGTCAAACAGCTCAACATATTTGAGATTCTTCTGTGTTTTTCCTTTTCCAGGAAGCTTACATGGGAGTAATTACGTTGTTAGATTATTATAAACAATTAACACTATAGATGGCTTATTGTGAATTAGGAAGAGAATCAAAAGCCCCATTTCCTCCTCTTTTTCTTTTCTTAATGTGAGTACACATAATGTTTAGCATCAGTGAAGCCTTGGCTAACTATCAAAAAAATTTTTTTTTTTGTGCTGACTCAATTAAAATGTAGGGCAGATGAGTTAGTTAGGCATAGAAATGATCTCATTATATGACATACACGGCTTAAACAGAAGCCTGTGCGGAGGCTCTTCAAGTGTTTTTCTTCACTCACAGGCTCACTCACTCACCCCAGGCAGCCCCCCCCCGTTTTGATTTCCAGCTCAGAGCCTAAAGGGAGAGCCAAAGCCAGCTTCTTCATGCTACTGCAAAGGTCAGCTGATCAAATCCCATTGCCTGCTTCTGACCATAATACACTGGGCAGAGATTGCAGGTGGGCATGGGGTGGTCACAGATTCATAGGTGCCACTTTTGGGCAGATACGAACTTGCTCTTAGTGTAGCTGCCTAGGTCTCACCAGAGGGATGGACACCAGCCCTGCTTAGGAGAGGGCTAGACAATGGTCTCTACGGGTCCTTTTGCCCCCAAACGTTGGTGTATACCCCACAGGAATCACTCCTGTTCTCACGCTGCCACTGCATCCTCACCTACAAAACTGCCGGCTGGACCAAACCAGCCTTTTCCTCTCACGACACGTTATCCTACCTTAGACTGTGGGAGTCTAAGAGTGATGGTGGGGTCAGTAGAGGATGGGCTCCCTGGTGACGATAATGAGCTACCAAGGTTGAGAACAAGAATAATATGAATCTTAAAAAAAAAAAATCTCTTGGGTCCCTTCCACCTCTGTATAGAGATTCAAATAAACAAGACATAACCCTCCAAGAAAGAGCCATGGTCTCATGCCACATGTCCAGGACTGACAGGTATCCGGAGAACTCTAGTTTGATAATGCCTGTGTTTTTCATATTTGTTAAGGGGTTGATCTTTAAATACAAAGGTCATAGTGAGGCAGGTGTTTTAGACAATTTTTGCACAGAAAAAAATTTTAAATGAGTAATTCCTCCAAAAAGGACAAAGTTTTTGAAGGACAATTTATATATATATATATATATATTTTGAAGATTACTAGCCCAGGCTTTACCTGCTCCCTAAATTCATGAAACTTCCAGAAAGTTCTTCAAGGATAGATGTAAGAAGTTGACTACATCACAAGATACTCAGATAGACCTCAGAGCCAGGTTTCACAAATTCCAGGCTGAGAAGACTCACAAGTTGGCTACCTCTGAGGCAGGGAGTGTGGAGAGACTCAGCGGGTCCAGCAGACACTCTCTGCCAGCTGTCAGCTCTGAAAGGGGAATCAAAGACAGCTTAACCCAGATGTGAAATGAGCAGCCTCCCTCAGCATCAGCCTGGCGCATGCCATGCCAAGGAGAGACTTTCTTGCTGGGATCCTTTACACTTCCCCTTGCTGTTGGTTAACGGGCTGTCAGAATTCACATAGGGCCGCCTTTCTGCCATGGAATCCTGAAGCACATCCTTTCCCCCTAAGTATTAAGTTGTTCAGGCTGATCAGCTCAGCTCTGCCTTTACCAGTGCAGATGGAGGAATTTGAGCCTTCAGAGTACCCTGGTAATCCTTGGCTCTGCTAAAAATGACAGACAGTCCAGTTATGTTCAAATCACAGTCCTCTATGCTAGGCATCAGACAGCCAGGCTCTTGAATATACTAGTTCCTAACCCTCACTCCCAACGTAGCTACCATAACTGCAAATAACACCCTGTTTGAGCACAATGATCCTCTCTCCCTTCACCTAGCACAAGGACCATGTTGGTTTAATAAGCAGTAGGAACTAGCATCAAAGCCTCACTGTTGAGTTGACACATTCTTGAGACGCCCAGCACAGGCTAAGGCTGGGGAGACTGTCTGGAGAGGAGGTATCTGAGCAGAGTCATGGGAGAAGCATAGAGCAGGCACTCTGTGAGCCGTTCTAGGGGAGGAGATGTGGTTCCCAAAGCTTTCATTTTGCTTTTGGAAACAGCATCATCGGACCTGGCAGTCAGGCTCTGGTGCACAGTGACCTGGAAGTCTCAGGCTTGATGAGGTCAAATAGCAGAGTGACACTGGGCATGACTCTGGGCGTGGAGTCTCCTGGATCTTTTAAGTTCCATCCCAGGATCTGGCGTCAGGAGACTGCAGCACTCAGTGCAGAAACCAGATCCTACTGTCCTGTGGGCCCTTCAGAGATTTTATCAGAACATGCTGGCCACAGGGAAACTGTGCCCGAGGCTTCGAGATGCCACATTCACAGTCTTGGTGTAAGCAGCCAGCTGCTATACCTGGGAGGTGGAACACACAGACACGGACATACCTACCCACTCAACCTTTCCAAAGAGCCAGTCCAGCTTTCCTTCAGAGGCTGGACTTCTGGTCAGTTGCTCCATTGAAACAGAAGAAGACTGGAACATTCCAGACTGTGGTAACCTTCCCTAAGAGACCTTTGTGTGTCTGGTATTGGGGAATAACACATATGGAATATCTTTTTTTCAAGAAAAAAATGTATTATGAGAAATGCAAATCTCTTATTTACATATAGCTGAGTAACAGCGATATTCTTTTCTGGGAAACATTCTGACTCACACAGTAGCTTATCCAGCCTTCTGATAACTCAGTGAGAGGCACAGGCTCCTCCCTAGAGATCCAGTTCCAGGCTCCATCAGTGGAGCCAGGCCTCTTTCTCTTTCTCATCTTCTCAGAATGACCAGATCAAAGCAAGGGCTGCCTGGCCTGAGCTCCGTGAGCAAGAGTTCCCAGAAAAAAAAAAAAAAACTGTGCCTTCACCTGAACCTTCTGAGAGACTGAGTACTGATGAGAACTGTGCAGAGGGTGTGGTTCTGTGGGTCCTGAGCCCAGTTACAACTTACTTGGGCTGTCTTTAGCCCTCTAAGTTGCCATGACTTTCCCACCCTTGTGAATTCTATGAATAACATAAAATACCCTTTGGAATATAATAACAACAAAACCCTGGCTCCACCAACCAAAAGGCTAAAAATGTCGTCAGATGACAACGGAGGCCTATAGCTGAGTGTCTGTGCTTAGCCCTGTTTACTTCATGCTTCTGCTAATGTATTTTAAAAGTACCGTAATTTAGAACTTTTTTGTTCCGTTACAAACAAACAAAAAGAAAAACCCTCCATAACAAAAACCATATAAACAAAAAAAACCTTACCAAACTGTTACCACACTGAAACATGGAATTTGGGGTAACCTAAATCTGTTTTCATGGGCCACAGTCACTCATATTTAGCTCCAGAATAGACTCTCCCTTATCCCCTTTGATGTGACGTTTGTGGTTTCACATCAATATCTCACCCCTTTGGAAGAGCAAAGCCATGTGCCCATGTAATTTCTAAATGTCAGGAGCCATAGCAAAAATAAAGCCAGTATGTTCTTGAGTGCATAGTATTTGATCCATGAATTCCCAGCTTCCCAGGCTACATGTTTTCCCCTCGGTTTAGTCTACAGATCTACACTCAGTTCACTCTTGGTCGGCATCTCTCCAGGCTGCTGTGCCCTCAGCATGGTGATACTGTTTATTGTTCGGGATCACAAAGCAGGGATTCTTGACTGAATCTGGGCAGAGACAGAGAGCAGCCCACGGTGTTTCCATTATTATTCTCTGCGTATTACATCTGGGAACAAAACAGAGACAACTAATTGGCCTAGAGTAAATATTAGCATTGTGTATTACTATCTTCTTGGACAATCTGAGCAAGTTTTAGAGCTGCTGGGGTAGAAAGAGGTGGGGCCATTCCTGGCTATAGTGATCTCTCTCTGGCTCTGGTGCAGACGCTGCTTCTTGGAACTATGGTGCATGGCTAGGGGCTGGGTAGAAAGATGGATTTCCTTGCTCCGAAGGAGATAACTCGTCCCAATTAAGAGAAAAGTCCAATAACAGATAGCATCTTAACAGTTGCTCTGAGTAAACGTAGGACGCCGCCGACCTGGGCACCAGTGAATAGAGCTGCAGTGTTTCCTAGAGGATCTTAGCACTTTAATGGATAGGTAGAAATCCTTGTTAATTAGCACATCCATTGCTGAGATGCAGATATGGCTGCTCACTCCAGCTGCTTGCTCTAAGTACTCTTAGCTGTGTCCTAGTTTACGAGGTGATTGTCCCCAGAACGCTTCTCGTTTATTAATTGCTACTAGGGTGAGGGTGCGGAGATTCTTAGTAGGGACTCCAGGAAACTAAACCCACCTGAATATGGAGGAAAAGCCTCAAGGACCACAGACCTCAGCGGGTAAAGAACTGCTCACGACTACCCAGCATGCCTCTCGGTCTCATCATGGTCTCTTCCAACCAATGATGTGGGCTCAGCTGGAACCCTAGGACCTCAGTTTGGCTTTTATTGATTAAAAATGGGAAGGGTTATTTTGTAGTTGAAAGCTACCATTTGATAGAACTGGGACACGAATCATCTCCTCCAATTGTCCCAGCACCCCAACTGCAGGCTGAGACTCTCTCATTATCCCAGAGCAGGAGAACAAAAGGGAAATAAAATCAGCTCAGCTCTCCCAGTTCACTCAGCAAATCAGAACCAACTCTGCCTCATGGTCCTGCCCAGACATACCACACAGACTACTTAGGAAAGATGGTGACTCTCTCTTCCGACTCTCTACTCTCCCCATCTCCAACGGCTAATCTCCAATATTGGGAAATCAGGATTTTTTTTCCCTTTTAGCTTCTAGAAAACAATGTCCGAGTTCACATCCCAGCATCTTTGCATTTGCTGTTTGTCTCTTGACATCTCTTATAAAAACACATCAAAAGATGATTTGGTGAGCTCAAAAGCCACAATACAGCAGGAATCTACAGACTTGGGGTCGAATCTATGCAGTTACTTAAATTTAATAAATAAGGTTTTATTTGAGCACAGACACTCAGTTAAACGTTGTCTAGCATTGTGCCTGTACTACAGTAGCTGAACGGAATAGTTAGGGTGGTGTAGGAGGGTCCTTCTGTATTTCCGTGTCTTTCATTGGATGAATAAAGAAACTGCCTTGGTCTTTTGATAAGGAAGCCCTTAGGTGGGCAGAGTAGACAGAATGGAAGGCTGAGAGAGAGAAGGCACTGGAGCAGACGCCATGTTTCTCCGGCCTGAGATGGACATAGGTTAGGATATTTCCCGGTAAGCCACCACCCTGTGGTGATACACAGGTTACTAGATATGGGTTAAAATAGTATGTGAGAGATAGCCAAGAAGAGGCTAGAGATTATGGGCCAGGCATTGTTTAAATTAATACAACTTCTGTGTGGTTATTTTGAATGTAAGCTAGCCTGGCGGCCAGAAGCCAGGCAGGACGAAACAAGGGACCTAGCCTGTGCCCACTGCAGAATTAGGGTAGGGACCTTATGCCTACAGTGTTTAAATTATTTACCATGTGGGCCTTAACAAATTGCTCACTTACCCCTCCTTAAAGGGAGCTGATTTATTATTTACTATTGATTAGAGCCTAGGTATTTTCTACTCTGTTAAAGTTAATAGCAAGCTTGTAGTCTGACAAAGAGATGTTGTTAGAAAAGAATCTTAAAGTCACAGTTTTATTACCTTGGAAAAGCACCAAGCTTTGTATCTAACTTAGTTGTCTCTTCTCAGCAGCAATTTTATGTCAGACTATATAAGATCGCCATGCTCATATTCCCTTCTGAATGGTTTTGCCAGCCTAGTGGTTGTCTCATTAAAAAGTTAAATACAATTGTGATATATGTGAGTTTTATCTCATGTTTTTTCTCACACATACATTCTCTTTCTCATACACACACACACACACACACACGTGCGTGTGTGCACATACAAGACAGAGAGAAAGAGAGAGGACAGAGGAGAGAGAGAGAGGAGAGAGAGAGAAAGAGAGAGAGAAAGAATTTGATTTTGACATGCTTCTCCTGCCATGTTTAATTACTCTTTCCTACTTGGCCCCTTTGTGATGGTCTCCAAGATGTGCAGACCCTTTGATGACCACAGGCCTCCATCCTATCCTGTTCCCCAGCAGACCCCTAGATGATGACAGGCCTCCATCCCATCCTGCTTCCTGGACATTCTGAGAGCACTTCTGCACAACTTGGACTCAATTTGTGAGTGAAACAAGTCAAATCCCAGGTCTAAGATGTCTGGCGAGGAACAAGAGGGTGTACCTATGTTCTTAGGTTGGTGTTCCCTCAGTGACAATTGTGTAGCTCTCATTATCTTCAGAGATTAGTGTGAATTTCTGACACCTTTAGAGACTTAGCTTTCTGAGGTCGGCTCCTTCAGAGAAGGTCTCAGAGAGAAATGCCATGATGTCAGAGAATGCTTGTCTTCTGTTTAGAAGTCAACTGTGAGGGACGAACAGTGAGGAAACCAGTTGTTTGCTCGCTGCCCCCAACTCTACGCAGTTTTTGGATCCTTGTTAGAGAAGGCCATGTGTGCAGGAGCTAGGGTGAAGAAACAACAAAGGCCAGGCTGGAGCTTGTGGCCCCTGGTCTGGGTACCATCTCCTTATGATCCAATGCATACACCTGTTACATGTCTGAGCAACCACTAAGAGTAACCACTAAGTCACAGATCTTAGATGTAGGCACTCATGGTTGGGCTCTGGGGAGAAAAGCTGTGTGCACATGTGAGTGGAGCATTCGTGGAAGGAACTCTCCCAGCACAGGTCAGAAAGGCAGCAAGGCTGGCCTCACGTCGAACAGCTGCTTATGCTATAGAGGGGCATAAGTTAGAATAGAATAGAAAGGTTTCCCTCATGAAGTCAAGCCCCTACCTGTTACTGCATCCTATCTTCCTGTAAAAAGAGGAAAATTAATCAATTCTCAGAAAAAATTAAGCCAGTCCCTCAAGTAAAGAAGAAAAACATGAACCAAATTCATGCGCAGATGCCTGTCACTGACTCTAGAACCATCTTGGAGGGCAGGCTGGTGCTGGTGCAGGGGAGGGCACAATACCCTGCCCTGGGCACAGATGAAGAAAGGAGACTTCTAAGGAAAATCCTTTGCTACCTGATCCTGGGTTACAGCACGAGAAAAGCCCCATTAGGACATTTAGACATCTAAGTTAGAACCCTAGAACATAAAGAAATGACATCAAGGCATTCGGCTCATCTGCCCTCCCTAGACTAGACCGAACCAAGAGTGAGAAGCTTGTAAGTTCAGATGTGGTCAGTTTTGCAAGCATGGGAGACATAGCGTTGGAACCGTCACTCTACCGTTAGCTCAAAGTGACAGGCAATGCTATTCATCAGTTCATTTTTCCAACAAAGGTGACAATAAGTTTCAGAATGTCTTAGTTTTCCATGCTGATAGAATTAATTGCTTGAACTGGCTCTTGGGTCAAAATACACTTCTCTTTTTGGCTAAGAACACAGAAGAGATGCTACACGTAGACATTTTAGAGGTTCATCTCTGTGTTTTGTTTTTTTTCTGGCTGAAAGGAACCTCAGAAGACTGTACTTTCCATGTGGAGTAAGTCCATCTACTTGCGTCTGATGAAACTTCATGTGAAAGACAGGATGGGCAAGCAGCTCATTAGCAACAACCCTTGAGAATGCTAGAACAAATGCATTACCTGGAGATGGAGGCGGGGAGCTTTCGTTGCGATCATTCACTCTGTTGCCTCTGGAAGGGAAATGATCCACTAAGGTCTTTGCTATACACAGCTCCAGCCATGCTGAACAAGGAGATGTTGTAGGCTGCACTTTAATGATGAACCAGAGGTTTGCCTCTCAAAACCCAGCAGAATCACGGGGAGTTAATACATCCATAGCAGGTGGCTAGCTGTCACAGCTTCTCCGGCCCAGGCTTCCAGGAAAATGACTGGAGCGCCCCAGGATAGTGTGCTTTGAAGCATCGCTTTCTAAATGACTATGACACAAAACCACAGTGGCCTCAAGTTTCAGCAATCCTGAAAAACCTGGTCAGGGACTTCAACTCTTAGTGTCCATGTTACTAGGAATGACTTCATCTCTCTTGTTTAAGAACTAAAAGTTCCAGAGCTAAGTACATCGTGTTGCTGCTGCTGAAGGTGACTTCAGTCACTGGTATTTTGTGAAAGAACCATCAAGACAGAAAAGTGAGCACTAGACTGAGCTCTCCTAGTCCAATTGAAGAGTAGAAGGAATGAGAATATGAGCGAAGAGGTGAAGACCATAAAGGGTTCATCCACTAAGACAGTTTTACCTGAGCTAATGGGAGCTCATCAACTCCAGCTGGACTGGGAAGGAACAAGCATAGGACCAAACTAGTCCCTCTCAATGTGGTTGACAGTTGCATGGCTGGGGCAGACTGAGGGGCCACTGGCAGTGGCACTGGGATTTATCTCTACTGCATGTACTGGCTTTTTGGGAACCTACTCTCTTTGGATGTATACTTTGCTCAGCCTAGATGTAGTAGGGAGGGCCTTGGACCTTCCACAAAGCAAAGTGCCTTATCTTCTCTTAGGATTGAGGGGGATGGGGTGGGAGGGTGTGTGGAGGAGAGGAGAGGGTGGAAATTTGGATTGGTATTTTTTTTAAATCTAATAATAAAAAATGAACAAAAAGTGAGAGTTTGAAAGCTGTCCTTCTGTTGTTCACTATGTGCTTACTGGAAGAAACAGGGAACATGATGGGATCAGGTGCAAGTTGAGGGGAGTTCACACCTGGAGGTTAGGTGTGTAGTTCATCTGTCAAGTTCCACTCTTAACCACTCTTCTATGCTATGCATATTTCCCTCCAGATCCATACCCACAGTCCTCACAGACTACTTCAAAGTCACTATCATTTCGCTCTTTCTACGCAAGTACCACGAGTTACTCAGAGACTGAAGCCTGGTTGAGAAGCTGGAAGTGCAATGGTACTCAAATTTGGGTCTAATTTGGGATAAATAAGGACTGATGACATTACTCTTCTGAGTTCCTGCAGATTAGTGTCTTACATCAAACCTTGCTTACTCAGTTATCTCAATCCAATCCCACAACTTGACCTCTTCGGTTCTTGTGATTTATGCCAGAAAGACACACAGCCCCAAAGATCTAAACAAGCAAAATTAGAACCCTGGGCCACCAGAGATTAGGACAGGAGAGTTGATACATGGAGGGGGATGTCAGGGAGCAGAAACTGGACTGCAGGTATATACTGTATCTAATTACACTGAGCTATATGGAATAGTCCCATATATTCTTTTATATTATATTTTATTTACTAATTATGCATGTTTGGAGGGTTGCATTTAATGAACATGTGTAGTGGTCAGAGGACAATTTATAGGAGCTGGTTCTTTTCGTCAGTGCGAAATATAGGGATTTAACTCAGGTCCTCAGACTTGGCAGCAAGCACCTTTCCTCACCATATCATCTCAGAAACCTTATGCTCTGACTGTCATTCTCGTTAGCCCTCCCTTAAATGAAATGATGCCCACATAATTAGTTTGGACCATTTTATGTGGGATGACTGCACGAATTTGGCTAATTTGAAATTCTAAATTTGAGTAAATGGTATGATAGTCAATCTTTAGAATTTTACAGCCATTTCACCTGGAATGGAATAGATGCCTGTGAACTGTGGGAGTCATCTGGATGTTTGCATGCTTGGAGGATTAGAGATGGCATCAGAAGAGATAGCAGGGGCTTGGAGCTCAGCCACATCTGCCGTCCCTCATATTCTGTGTATTGATTTGGAAGAGACTTCTGAATCTCTCAGCCCCTTCTTTGGATAAAGGATGTGTGGTTTCAGTAAGCTAAGACGGGCTAGTGTATCTAAGAGCACCATACTGAACCAGCAAACATAGATCACTGAGTTACCCTCAGAGTGACGGCTCACACGGAAAGCGCTTGGGTTTCTCTAAATGAGGCACAGCTGCAACTCTGTGGCACCCCCCCAAACATATCCATTTCCATTTTCAAGCCCACTTTGAAGAAACTGAAGTCTGGAGCGGGTTGAAGGGAGTCAGCAAGTCTGACTTCCATCTCTGGGAAACTCTACAGAGGGTTGAGTGACAGCCACACATGCCACATCCTTGAACAGATGTACAGTCTGGTGCTCCATGGCCTGCAACCACAAATCCACACAGAACCACCAGGGACAGCACCTATAGTCACTGGTCGCAGCTGCTTCCTTTTCATGGATCCCCATATTACTTGTAGGGAGTAGACTGGTAACCAAGCAGATCTTCCCCTTAATGTAAGACACACTGGGAGAACAAAAGGCAAAAAGGCAAATGAGGAGCTGTTGCCATCCTGAACAGAGCCTGCCACATGGTCTGCACTGATTTCTCAGTCTTAACGTGCCCTGAAACAGATGGCATTTGTTGGGCACAGTCAGATGCACCCAGACGGCTCATATGGTTCGTTCCAAATAGCCTGCCTACTTGGAAATGGCAAAGTTCCCTAGAGATGCCAGTGTGGAAGGGTCCAAGCCCTCACCTAGCACCACAAATACAGCATGTGTTTGCTCTTCCATTTCTCTGAGCTCTGTGCTGTATGCTGCAGAAATAACAGTTAAGATAGAGCTAAATATTCATGGACTAATCAGGTCGGTAAAAACAAGTACCATGGAGGGCACGTGTGCGCCTTGAGAGAAAGGCAAGGGATTCCTCACTAAGTGTGTCAGCAGAGAAGATCTCCCAGAGGAGGTGAACGCTGGCTGGAATCACAAAAGATGAATGAATCAAAGATCAGGGTTGGCTGACACCCAAGAGGATGCTGTTCCAGTAGAGGGAACATCATAGCAAAGACCCAGAGACATGTGTAGAAAAGAATGCTGGCTATGGTAGCTGAGATTACCATTGAGCAAGTGTCCATGTCCTCTTCCTCAGCTCCTCTAGGAATATCTTGGACTTCAGCCTGACTTTGGACTGGGAAGGCAACTTGCTTGAGCCATTGCTATGTGAGTAGACATGATGTCAGCAGAGGTTTAGTTCAAGCTTGGGTATCTAGACTTCACCTTCCCACGTCACTGTGAGGACATCATGCCTGGGGAAGCTTACAAGTAATAGCCAAGAAGTGTGTCCCAATTAGACACAGACTCAACCTCAACCCAGACTCCCAAGCTTCCAAAGCTAACAGACCCGTGTTCTTGTTGTAGCGGATCAATGACCTCTGGTCTGGTTTTGCTATTTAGCTGTAGTGGAAACCCAGGCAAAGAATGGGGAGAAGGGAACTGGAGAAGGAAAAAAGTACCTCAGCTGAGGGAAACTGCTACAGCAAAGGAGAAGGCAGACGAGGCTCAGAGTCACGAGGGACAGGCTTCCCTTTGGTGACCACTTGTCCACTCATGCCTTTCACCTGGCGTAAGTTTGAACAAACAGCTACTGTTTAGCAGACTGACAGACCAGGGATCCCAGAGAATAATAAGCCATTCATGCAACAGAGACTCTCTGCATCTCTGGATTGAGTAGGCACCACAGACAAATTTCAACTAGGACTATAGCCTAGAAATGTGTTCAAGTTCACAGAATAGCCATAAAATGTCCCCAGTTTAATAAATACTTGGATGAATATGAGTGGTGAGTCAGGATTCATATTTGAATTGTATGTAGTATAAACTCCTCAGACTCAAGAAAAATGAAATCACTAGCTATTATTGTGCACGAGGAAAGGCCCAGTTACTGGGATCAAAAATATGTTCCCAGTAAACACGTATTTGGCACTCATTGTGTGTAATGCATTGGCAGATCTTGAAAGATAAAGGCAGACTCTTAAAATGGCCTTTTAGAAGTCAGGATATAAACGCAATTGTATTTTCGGCATACTGTCATCATAATGCACTGTTGAGCCAACCTCATAATGGCCAGTGCTAGCTATTCTCGGTGTCTCTAGATTTTCAAACCCCAAAGGGTCTCAGTGCCACTGAGGATACTTGGAGGGGACATGCCAAATGAAACAGGAGCAGCAGCAGCAGCAGTATCTCCTGGCAAGGCTGAAGATAATTTGCATTGCAATCTCTCCAGAGTCTATGGAGAAGCCTCTGTGGAGAAGGAAGTCAAACACAGTCTCAGAAAAGACAGCCAGGATTGAAGGAGCTGAGGGAGAGGAGCAGGAGGATGGTGGTACGGGGCGGAGCAACACACAATACAGAAAGATAATATCATAGATAAAACTCTGATAGATGCCACAACATTGAATTCTGCCCTGTGGACTCTTTGAAAAAGATGACTTTTACCTTCCTGTCATCTCAAGGGCTCCTGACCATAGTCAAAGCAATACCACATGGGTCACAAGGCCTCATTCGAAAATGAGGTAGAGTTTCCATGTGGTTCTCTTGTGATACCTTTGGAGCTCTGGGACACAGCTAAATGACCTGCTTACAAGGTTGCATGGAGTCCCAAAGCACTCAGAGAGCTCATTGGTACATAATCTGAACCCCAGTTTCAGCACAGCTCCAGGTGACAGCTAGCATCAGCTGCCAGAATTATAACAGCTTTGGGTGATCCCGGACTGCAGGCCCAATATCTTCAACCTCTGCACACCGCTGGTAAGAAAACCCTGGCCTCGTTTGTTTCTGCTGTTGTGATAAACACTATGTCTAAAATCCATGAGGGGAAGAAAATTCTAATTTCGGCTTACAGTCAATCATGAAGGAAAACCAGTGCAGGGACTCAACACAGACACCTGGAGGCAGGAACCAATACAGAGATGATGGAGGAAGGCATCTAACTGGTTTGATCTCCATAGCTTACAGAATTTGATTTCTTATACAACCTAAAACCACCTGCCCAGGACTGGTGCCACCCATACTAGAGCGGGCCTCCTGCATCACTAATGGAGAACTACCCCGCAGACATGCCTGCAGGCCAGTATGATGGAGACATTTTCTCAGGTGAGGCTTCCTGTTCCTACGTGACTCTAAGGTTGTAGCAAGTTGGCAAACAAACAACAACAACAAAACAAAACCCAACCAACCAACCAGACAGACAAAATATTCAACTAACCAGAGCTGACCCTGACAATGAGAAATGGACACTCACCCCTTTGTGCCCCTTCAACAACCCCCACCCCCTGAGTCTGGCATGCCACACTCATCGTAGGGTACTTGTCACACAGCAATAGATACTGGAAGAAGAATATGGTGGGGACAGCATCTCAAGTATTTTCCTGTACCTTTGGGAGTGAATAACAAATCACTCCTGGGCTCCACACAAGGAGGAAGAATTCCTACCTTCCAGTCCTCACTCGGGCAGAGAGGAAAGCAAAAGAAAGGTTTACAGATGTGTTCTGTTGCCCAGAGCTAGTGTGGTGCTCATCCATTCAGAATAGCGGTTCTCAATGGAGGTGATTCTGTCCTCCAAGGAAAATTTGGCCAAGTTAAAGACATTTTGGAGCATCGCAGGTTGGGGAGACTGTGCTACTGTTGTTTAGAGGGTAAGGACCAGGGGTGCTATCCTGCCCACGGCTGCCAGTAACAGGTAAACCATCCACTGCACAATGTCAGCCATGCTGAGACTGAAAAATTCTACTTTAGAAAGATGGCAACTACCAGGCATCGCGCACTTTGCTAACGTTACCTGGGCAAGGGGACAAAATGATGGCAAGGTATGAGGGAAGCCTCTTGCTGCTTTTTCAGGCAAGAAATGAAGTTGCATCTGCAGGCTGTCTAGCCCAAGGTGCCCAGCCCACACACCACCCTTTCTGAACCTGCCTTCTCCAGCAAGCTCCCTTTAAAGTGGCATCATTAGCCACCTGTTCTCAGACTCACTCTGGAGAACTAGTTCTTTTGCAAAACATATATATTCATTAGTGAGTTTTAGGATTGTGTGTCTGCTGCAGGTGGCCAGGAAACTCACTGTAGTGAAAACATCTAATTTCTGTGTATCACTCACTTGCTTCATTGTCAGAAATCCAGCGGAGGTGGGGAGGAAGAGGACGCTGTGACAGTCGACTCCTTTTTTCCAGGACAATCGAACAGGATGCACCTGGTTCTGTGCTGGGGGCTGGCAGTTGGAGAAGAAGGAGACACCGTCCTCCAAACTGCTAGGGTGTTTTTGCTTGGCTGGCTGAGAGTCTCCTTCAGCTAGATTTACGCCCTGTTTTTCCGTGTGAGGAGAAAGTGCCTGAAAGTCCCCTTCCCTTTCCAGACAGGGCAGAGTTTCCAGGCTGATTTACGGGCCTACTCATGCGACACTCTAAGACGTTATTTTGCATGATATACTCTCTGTGCGGCAGGCAGAATGGCCAAAGGTGCCCAGCTGGAACTGAGGATAGAGAGGCTACATGTATTCCCAACTGACTCCTGGAGGAAGGGCGCCCCATGGGGTTGAAAATCATGACCAAACAAGATAGAAAAGGAGGACAATAGATGGCCAAGACTGCCAATGTTTCTCCAAAGTGACAGTGGCCTTTTGTGTCATCTGGAAATACAGGAGAACAAAATAAGGGCATAAAATACAATATGGAAAAAGCAGTGGAGAAACCCGACGGACACTAGACTTGCTAGACTTCAAGGTCAATATCCATGGTGATCTACCAGACAGGTTCCCCGGGAGAGGGTGGGGAAGACAGCTCCATCTTTAAGGGTCCCACCTATACCCCATAATCTAGTCTTCATCATGAGAAAGCTCTGAGGCAAATGGCAACTGAGAGTCCTCCAGTTCCTTGAGATACCTCCCTATTATGTCAAAATTCTAAGTCTAATTCAAAATTCCAGGAAACTCTAACAAACAGTCAGAGCCAAGAGGAGCCTGAGGAGATGTGACTGTCTGGAACGGAAGGTCCTGGATGAGGTTCAGGATCAAGAGAAAGACATTAATTGGCAATTAAGAAAATCTGAGTGAACACTAACATCAGTTAATAATAACATATTAAGCCGGGCGGTGGTGGCACAGCACTCGGGAGGCAGAGACAGGCAGATCTCTGTGAGTTCGAGACCAGCCTGGTCTACAAGAGCTAGTTCCAGGACAGGCTCCAAAGCCACAGAGAAACCCTGTCTCAAAAAACCAAAAAAAAAAAAACAATAAAAATAACATATTAATACCAACTTACTGATCATATCAAAAATTTCCTGTCTATATTAGGTGGTCATAACAAGGTAACTGGAATAGGGTTTAAGAGAATTCTATGTACTGTCATTTGAAAAAATTCTATAAATCCTTACTTTATTTCTTTTTAAATAAAGTTGTTTAAACAACAGAGGGAAACAAAAGCGTCCATCATGGTATCTTCTTCCCAGAGCTGCTAATAACACGGTCTACAGCTACCTCTGCATTTATGAAAATTCACATATTTTTAACAAAACACACTAAACATGGAGTTATTCTTTGCTGAGAGGTGGGGGTTTTTTCTGTTTGTTTGCTTGCTTTGTTTTGTTTTCCAGCTCTCTTAAAAGAGGCTACTTGGCCCTCCTTTGCAAGTCTGGCAAAGTTTTGTACCCAAGGGAAGGCAAATAAATGTAAGATATATGTTAAAACTGAAAGAAAGCCACCTCACAAACTAGCCTAGGCCAAGACAAAACACGTGTTTCAGGAGAACATCTGCTAAGCAAGAACCAGGTTACATGAGAACAAAGGATATGCCATTCTGCAGGAGGAGCTGGCATGGACCCCAAACTGCCCCAAGGTTCAGGGCACTCAATACACAAGGAGCTCTTTGGACTCTTACAGATTCTGAAGTTTAGCCAGCTCCATCACCAGGACAGGGACCTGGGATTCAAGCGGTGCAAGTCATAACTTAGTAGTTGGTGGAGTAGTGTCCAAACCTCCAAACCTAGCTTCCTTCTGCACATTTGGGCAGAGTCGACATTCTAGGCATGAGGAAGGCAGGACAAACGGATGTATGAGCTGCTGCAGTTTTTCTGGTAGAGCTGCATTTGTTAGCCATGCGATGTGCATTGTTCTTACAGATCTGAATATCTGAGTGGGGCATGCAGCCCCGTGCGCATCCTGGGGAGCCGCAGGGCAGATGGCACTAAGCTAAGGCCCATAACTTCTAAGCCTGTGTTTTAAGGCCCCATGGCCTTGGAGAAAGCCCAGTGACTGATGGGTGCTAAGATCCCCTGGTTCCAGCCTCAGAGGTCTCATTCAATATGTCTAGTTTATGAGCTGGAAGTTGATTTCAAGTATCTCAGGTGAAATCAGATTTAGAAATTATTACGATGGTCAGTCCCTTCTCAATTTAAATTTCTAAGAACAATTGATTAGCAAATTAGATCCCTGTAATTAATCTTCACAAACCCCACTGTAATTCCAATGGGCCTCTTCTTGCCTTCTTGCTACCCTTTCCTTGGAGAAAGAGATTTAGTCTCTCTCTCTCTCTCTCTCTCTGTACGTGATATGGCTGCATGTATGTGCATTTCTGTGTGGTTGTATATGTGTGTATATGAATATGTGTTGTATTGTCAGTATGTGCGTTTGGGTGTATGTGTGGTATGTGCATATGTGTGTATATGTTATGTGTATATGTGTGTTTTGTATGTTTGTATGTATGCATGTATGTGTATATGTGTTTCTATGTGTGTGTTTGCATACATGCATGTGTGCTTCTTGTGATTTCAGAAAAGCATCAGCAGTTCAAATGAGAAGCATCTCTGTGATTCTTCCACCCATCCCTTATGATACAAATGAGGTCTGAAGTCCTCAGTATAATGGGCGTCTTTAAGAAAATGGTAAATTTGAAGACAAAGAAAGACTTGTTCAATTGGACATGGTGGCACATGCCATTTTATAATACTAACGTCAGGGAAGTAGAGGCAGGAGGACTAGGAATTCAAGGTCATCTTCTGCTACATAGCAAATTTGAGGCAACCTGGAATACATGAACTTCACAAAAACCAACTAACCAAACAAACAGAGTGATAGCAATAAAATACAAAAGCCATGATCAAAGAGAAGACAATAAGATAAAGAAGAAAAGGGTCTATAATCCAAGGAAAGCCTGTAAGCTCTCAGTCCTCAGATTCTTCCCTCTCAGTCCTAAGAAGAAACCAACAATGCTGAACCTTGAACTTGGATTTCCAGGTTCCAGAAGGGCAAGACAACACATTTCTCTTACTTTAGCCACCTAGTTGGTATTTGTCTCAGCAGCCCCAGGAAATGAGAAAACCCAACAACCTGTAGTCACGTACCAGCTTCTGGGGCTGGAAAAAGCCTTGAATTTCCAATTTCAAACTCACAAATGTCAGGTTCCTGAAGTCTGTCTGTGCCCAAGGCCTGGCTTGCTGAACCCCTGCAGGGACAGTGGCCCTCGTGGACCAGCAACAGTGCACCTCATGAGAGGAGGCGACTGCACACTGTTTCCATGGACTTTCATCCTCTGGGGAGAAAGGGAGTGAGGAGGTCAGCAGCCCCTCCCTTCCCGTGTCCATGCCTGCTGTGCTATGTGGCTCACGATGGCTCTGGGGCAGCTCACGATGGCTCTGGGGCACTCAGCAGACCCTGAGCTTGGTGCCCACTGAGTACAGACAAAGCCTGTTGTGGTCATTTCTCTGCGGCACAATTCACATACAGAACAGCAGCAAACGGTTCCTTGAAATAAAAAAAAGGAAGATTGGTGCCCTCCCCACTCAGGCCCCCCAGGGTTTCAGCTTTAGCACACCAAAGCAATTGCTTTACAATAAAACCTCGCAAGCCTGTGCTACCCTGACTGGCGGGTGAAAGCTGGGGTGCTGTATGCTGGGCACAGAGTCAGTTCAAAGCCCCCCTTCATTACTGTGGGGGAGGCTGTGGCGGACATTGCTGCAGGAACTGTTCGCGGAGCAGTGGGATGATCTGCCATGCTATGTGAGAGGGCAGGCACTGGAGTACAGCTACTGGAGACACAGTGAGTGCTAAGTCCTCAGGTGGTTCTCAGGGCTCTTCAAACTTCTTCAGGCTTTTCTCTCAGGACTGCCTGCTTGGGCACCAACAATACCGAACAATTGGTTCCTTCCACTTCAGTTCAAATCCTGTTTCTGTCACAGACCTGCTTGGTGACCTTAGTTTCCACTTTTGGATGCTGAAGAGACAAACATAAACTCTTTGAGGCCATTAAAGGGATTACGTGAGATAAGTCTCAAATGCTTCATGGTGTCCAATATTGTTCAACCAAAATGTTCTGTGAGAACAATGACCAAACATCAGTTCATTCATAAATAACCCCGTTTACCAGTATTTAGTCCAAAATAACTGCCAATCAACAGAAGATTTAGCAGTCCTCAAAAGAGCAGTAATTGGCTCTCTCAATTTAGTTCCCTAACTCCAAAACTGAGTCACAGCACTGTCATAGGATACAATGCAGTATCCTGGGGCCTACCTCAAGCTGGAGTCTGGAGCTCTGGTTCTATAAGGAGAGAATTTCCGACAGCCTTATAGTCTGAAGAATTAAGGTCATGTGAGGATGCCCACCCCTCCTAGACCACACA